>CM076570.1:383000848-383076354 GCA_034641835.2 Pinus albicaulis
GATAGTTTGGGATGCTGAAATAGAGGTCAATTCTACTCTTTCTTTTGTATAGAGTAGTGCATCCACTGAATATTCCCCATATATTTGGCCATAATTTCCTTATGTGGCAGTGTCTTTACTGAAAATGAAATTATTTCACTGTGTACATTTTGTTGTTTGTCTTCGAAGATCACCATGTTTCTTGCAAGTCAAATTAGTTGTGATGTTAAAAGGATGAGTTTTCCTTTGGCTACTCTACAAGCTACACATACGCAAGGACCAAATACACCTCTTTTACAGCGATTGTTGTTAGTACAGAGTTAATTATGGGTCATTAACCAACAATTTTTAAAAAATTTAAGCAGTTCTTTACCGATTCAAATGCTTTTTCAGATTTGTGCCTTAGGTGGTGTCCTTTGTTGGGTGAGTTGATAGATATATCATTTTTTTGATAGAATAGTTATGACCATGGTTGCACGGAGTGGGAGTGTTTTTGAGATATTGTTTAAAGGACCTTGCAGAGAAAAGGTATGTGATGAAAGAAATTTCAGTATGCTCCTACTTATTCCTTCTGAAAATAATGAACAATCAATTGTATGTGAAATTCCTAAGTTTGATGAGGAATAGTGTTCTTCTAATGAATCAACAACTTTCTTTAGTGCCATAGATGCCATAGATGATGGTTTTCCTCTGGGTTTACAAGATGCAATAATCATCTTAGTATATCATTTACTTTGGCATGATGCCTTGAAACTTGTGCACAAAAGTGTCCTTTCCCAATAGAGATTTTCATATTCCCAACCGTTGGAAAGCTAGAATCACTATGCTACCTATATGAATGATGAAAAATCACATTTGCTATCCTTATGAAAAATATTCGATAGCAAGTTATCAGTAATCCATCATAGAAAAACCAAGGATAGCATGCTTACTGGGAAAACCTAGTTTTCCATCTCTAATCATGAAGTGCAAAGAATGACATATATTGAAAAATGGAGATAACTAAGGAAGATATAGAGAAATTTCTAATGAATCAACTACAGATGTAGGGTAGGGTCCCTACATCTCTAACATGATCTCTAACAACAAATGAAGGACCATACCCTTGGTCTCCATTGTCATTAATTTTCTATTGGTCTCCTTTGTCATTAATATTCTAGGTTGGCATTGTCATCTCCCATTGGCACTCCCAACACTCAATGGTATTGTCCCACATAAATAGGGAAGTAATATCTTATGGTTGGGAAGGTCATATTAATTAACACTCTCCCACTCCCCCTTCCATTCCCTTCCCCCTCATGACTTCATATCACTTATCTTCCACTTCATAGCTCTCTTACCTCATCCTATCTTATCACCCTTCCCTTCTCTTGCATCCATGTCCCTCTCACCTTACCCAGTCCCCCTTCAATCCTTTGTACATTCCCATTTATCCCTCTCCCTATACCTACCATATGCCTCCATTTAGCCACCTTCCTTTTGCCAAACTGGTCACAACTCCCACTGTATTACTTTTCTGTTTCCCTTGTCTACCAGAAAAAGGATTTTCCTACAGTTATGGATGGAAGAATTGATCCAAAAAGAGAAAAGCTAGACCATAAAATGATAGATCTCATATATATACTAGGGTATTCCATTATGAGATATGAAAACTAGCAACTAATCAGAGGTTCAAGGGAACTGAAAGTATAGCTAAAGAAATTAAACAAGAGCTAAAAGTAGTGGTAGCAATGTCTAGAGCAGCTATATTCCATGTATTTGGGGAGGCTTATACCCTATGAACATAGATTGAAGAGACCAATTCCTAATTAAATGCACGACTCTGCTTCAGAAGACATCCCATCAAAAGACCCCTTTACTCCACATGCTCAGAATGTAGTCAACCTGGTTTCGAGTGATAAAAGTGAATGTACAATCCTGAGTGTGATGAATGTTTTGTTTTAGATTTTTCATGGTATAGCTCTGGTATGTTTCTAGTATGTATTTTAAAACTAATGTATCAGGATTCAAATAATATCACCCTATTTTAGGGAAGAAGCCCTTTGATTGCAACAGTCAATTTTGTGTAAAAGCAATCAATGCCAAATAAAACAAATAGTCAAGAAGAAATCCACTGTGAGATGAATGTAGAATTGGACTGCACAGAAGTTATAGAATCTTTTAAACCCTGAGAATTAGATTTATTGGTAGGAAAATTCTGCACAAAGTCCATAGAGGTTTGAGGATCCACTCCCATTGGGCCTTTTGGGGTTACCAGTGGCCTTGGTATTTCATAGTTGATCTTCCATTAATTTGGAAATTCCAGGGAATATGGGGGAAGTTCTCTGCAAATCTATTTCTTCAGAAAAATGAAGAAGATATAGAAGCCCTTTTAGTACATGCTTCGCCATTCTAAAATATATTCTGTGTCACCGGGACTTTATCTGAAAGTTTCTCTAGAAGATAGTTAACCTTACAAATACCAATTCCTTTGGGAATATTTGGGAACCAAAATATATTCTTCCAGACTTTCAAACATCAACTCGAAAAGAATTTCCTTTTCAACTAGATTCCACATCAAATTAAGCTCAGAAGGAAAAAATCATAAGCTCATATCCATCTATTCATTTACACAAACAAATACTAATACCATTTCAAAGTCTCCAAATATGCACAAGATAAGAAATCCTAAAAGTCTAACTATTAAATCCAGAACTCAAAGAGAATTTTCTTTTCAACTTAATTCAACATGAAATTTAAGGTTAGAATGCAAAGAGCATAAGCTCATATCCATCTATTCATTAAAAAAACACATACTAAGACCATTTCAAAGATCTACAAATAAGTACAAGCTAAGCCGTCTTAAAATTCTAACTATCATATCCAGTCTTTCAGTCATGTGCTTTTAAGGAAATGTTAATGAAAAAGAAGACTAGTAGATTCTCCTCATGGATTATTTCTCTTATTCTATATATTAGTAAAATACAAAAAATATATCCCTACATTTGAATCTTGGGATAAAAACATATAATTGTTATCACTTAAATTATACATATCTCTTGGAGCCCAAAAATCCATTTTCTTTGCATAAGGTTTATCTATAACCTCAAAAGCAACCCAATTATAAGCTTAAGGACCATTATGTCCTCTTGAGTCGTGACAAGTATGATGGAATGAAATTGGGTGAAGACCAAATCCATGTTTACCATGTTAGAACCTAGGTTCATTGAGATGACGACCTTGGTTTGATGATATCGACCATACAAACTATGACCAACCTTACTTATCATTTCCATCTCTATTTCATCATCAAGACTAACATACTAAGGACCTATAATCCATGAAGGCCCATGGTAGTCATTGCAATGTAATTTATTAGAATATATGCCATGTACACAAGTTTTTATATTTAATATTTTCATCCAATTTGGCCATTTCTTATTATGATATTTACCACATCTGAAAATGACATCATGCGCGTCATTTTGAAGAAGTATACAAATTAGGTCAACATTATTTTTTTCACATTTACAACTTCCCTCACATTTGTTGGTTCTTGAAACTTTACGCTTTCATAAAAAAAAATAGGCAAAGTCAAACAACAAAAATGGTCCACTATCTTTTCATTTGCTAATATTATAATGAAGTTTTATTAGAGGCACTGTTTGTTTGTTTGTTTTGGTTAGAAAACGGTTTTCTCTTGGTTTTATGTGACTTTAAATTTTTGTTAATTTTGCAAAAATAGGTCCAAAATCCATGTTGTGATGCTCATATGACAATGCCAATAGTTTTATTGGATTCCTCTTTTGGAGAGGTGCAAGATCAATCTAAAGATCATCTTGATCAAATGAGCAAAACATGTATTTTGAATTTATTCCACATGTGCAAGGTCGGCCTGATTTATCCCACATGCATAAGAGATGTGTCACACACCCCCACAGATGCCTATATATTGGAGAGACTTGGAGTTCATTTCACACACACAATTTGTCGAGGCATTTTTTTTCTCTCTTGGATGGTGATGGAGTAGTGTTCTTGGTTCTGTGTTTAGGGCTTCTTGGTGCAGCGTCCTGGTGGAGCATTCTTGATGAGACGTCTTGGGGTTGTGTGACACATGTGGGAGGATGACCTTATGAAGTCTTTATTGGTTGAAGCATCCTACTGAACGCCATAATGCCACCATTGTTTATCTATGTTTTGGCTTGTCTTCCATCGATCTATTGGTACGTTCTATTTGCATCTTACTTTCATTGAGCCCTAGAATTTTAAAGTATATTTGCATCTAGCATAGAAAATCTTCAGAATTAAACATGGAATCAGAGCTAAGGAGAAGACAAAACCCAGCTTGTTGAGAATCTCGGTTAGAGAGATAAGGACTGTTTGATGTGGTCAAGATATTTGTGCCCCTAACCTTCAATGAAATACATGTGCCCTAACCTTCAGCGTAAAGAAGTCTGTGTTGGAGATCGAGGAACTGTAACGAAGGTTAAAAAAATCAACCCGCAAGCCATCATTAAAATATTGGTGTGATTTTATATAAAAAATAGTTCTGAAGCAAATATTAAATTAAAAGTGAGGACGACAGGTTATCGAAGCCCCCAATATTTCATCAGCAGAATTCATTGATAAAAATCAAGTGAGAAGTCGAGTGGTTGGTGGGGCCGTGGAGTGGTTACATAAATTTTAAATTTTTGGTGGCCAATTCTAATGTACAAAGGTCATGTTTTAAATCCCAAATTCATAAAATAATATTTCATCGAAGATTGGCAATGACCAAACCATTTCACTGCACTCACTGGCCATTTCTAGACATTGAATTTTTCGTTGTAGGTGGGATTATAGGAAGTTGCTGATAGAGTGGCCTCATCAGATTTTGGATGTCGTGTACATTGAAAATCTAGGCAGGTTGGACGAGTTTGAATATGCAGGAAGACGAGACATCGTGGTAGTGGAGGGTCAAATTTATGGACCTGCAAAGCCAAATTTAATCCAAAGCATGCCGAAAAAGAGCCGACTAAGTCTGTTGGGCCATCGTCTCTGAATTTCGGGCTCGAAACAACACCAACAAGGGAGGCAGGTGGTACTGAAGAGCGTAAGGTATTACATGCCATCTACGCAAGTTTTTGACATGGCGTAATCTTAACTTACTAATGCGATGACAGTGCGCTCAAAAATTGAGCGTTGAAATTATTCACCAATGGAACGATGATGACACCTATGCGTAAGTATAGTTTGACCAGATGTGTATGGAACTAGCATCGACATGCTCCCCTTCATACTGTTTCCATCAACATGGTATAAGTTGCAAAACTCATATTCTTTTTTAATCGAGTATTCTAGAGGCCAGGTTACTCCGTCCCTCCATTTCCACACTTGTTCACGCTACAGTTTTGCCCATTATCAAAGAAAAAAAAGAAGCAAAGCGGGAGCACAGTCAAGTTACCAATATAAAACAAGTGAAGCATATTTATGCCTACAAATTAAAAAATGTAACAGGGAGTATGTATGACATGTGTAGTAGTGTGTATAATGCGTGCCTTATTTCTTAAAAAATATATGAATCCAACATTTTTTTTTCTTGGAATCATAGGATCCGAGGGTATGCCAGGAGTGGATGATATGAAGAGGCAATTGTAATTTATGTTAAAATTATATGTGCATGTATACAGCCTAATAATTTCATCTCTCCCTTTGTGTTGAAGGCATGTGTTGCCTTTTCAACGATGCAGGAGGGAGTGCAAATTCATATCCATGTAATTAAGATGGGTTTCGATATGGATATTTTGGTGGGAGCTTCTCTAATTAGCATGTATGCAAAGTGTTGTAATACGGAGGATGCACAAAAAAATATCCTAGAGAAATGGAGTGTTATCGACTGCCCTGATCGCAGGATATGCACAAAATAGGAAGGTTATTGAAGCCTTGAAATTCTTCAACCGAATGAAATGGAAGACATGAAACCTGACCCGGTTACCATTGTGAGTGTGGTTTTGGCCTCTTCCCACTTAAGAGATTTCAGAAAATGTGATATGATCCATGGCTACATAATTCAAAGAGGGTTTGAATCTTATGTTCATGTCGGTACTGGAATCATAGCTATGTATGATGTCGGAGTGTGAGGACTACACGCCAAGTGTTTGAGAAAAAAGCCAACAGAAATGTGGTGTCATGGAATGCAATACGCTTGCAATGGGAACTCCAACAAGGCCTTGGCTTTGTCTCATTGAATGAAAAGAGTAGGAATGAAACCTTACTCAGTCAATGCTATGTGTGCTCCCAGAATGTACCCATTTGGTACAACTGCAAACTAGTGAGAAGATCCATAGTCGATGAGCCTTAGAATAGTGTCATATGGAAAATATATATATGAGCAAGTAGTTTGATATCTTCAGTACTATATGACAGTATGGAACTGATGAAGATGATAGTGATGTGTATGATAATATTATGGCAACATTGTAATCAATTGGTCAGATATATGGTAGTATATGGCTATGATTCTTGTATGGTATTCAACGTGGGTGAGTAAGATTCAGGCCCATGATTACAAAACCCTTTCTAAGTTGGTGTCTGGGATGCCAGAATTCAAAAATAATCATGGAGGCATTTTGTCAGGGTTGTGCCAAAGGAAAGCTTAGGGAACTTTTCTTCTAGTGTCACAAAGACATCTGATTCACTCTGTCTTATCCGATATGCTACCTGTGAAATCCTTGGGAGGATGTTCTTATAGATGTCTTCTCTCAGAAGAGGTGCTGGAATTAAGAGGGAGACCATAACCATGTATTCTCCTGAGAAAATGATGTTACTGGGAGAAAGTAGAGAAGACACTCATGGCTCAAGAATACCCTCGAGGATGCCAAGAGACATATGGCCCCAAAGGGGGACATTCCGGGAAAGCAAGAAGCCATATAGATACCAAGGATATCTAGCAACCATGCGTATAATATGAGCCTGGATCATTTGAAGAATTCGTAAAGCATCAATTATGGAAGGATTTTGTACATAAAGAGTATGAGTCCATTATGAAGAGTGATGTCTGGGATATGGTCAGAAGACCGGAGGACAAAACTGTTGTTACCTAAAAATGTCTCTAAAATATAAAGCATGAATATGATGGTTGTGCTGAAAAGTACAAGGCAAGATTTGTTGCCCGAGGCTTCTCTCGAAAGGAAGGCGTAGAATATAATGATATAATTACACCTGTGACTTGATATACCACCATCCGGTCTATTATTCCGCTTGCTGCTACACAAGGATGGAATCTACATCAAATGGATGTGAAGACCGTTTTTCTACATGGTTCGATATAGGAAGAGGTGCATGAGGAGAATCCTCTGGGGTTCAAAGTCCAGGATAGAGACTCTCATGCATTCAGGTTGAAGAAATCCCTATATGGGTTGAAGTAATCCCCCAGGGCTTGGTACGAGAGGATAGATAGCTACTTGATGAAGCTGGACTTCACTCGAAGTAATGTTGATCTGAACCTTTACTTTAAGGTTGATAGAGAAAAGCCTCTCATTCTAACAGGTGTTGACCATCTCATTCATCCGTATAAGAGGGAGCTCGCTTCCGAGTTTGAGATGAAGGACCTAGGAATAATACATTACTTCCTAGGCCAGGAGGTCTGGCAGAGACCTGGAGAGATTTTCCTCTCTTAAGGAAAATATTTTGTGAAGCTGCTGGAAAGATTTGGTATGGTGGACTAAAGTCTATGTTGACATCGATGGAACTCAACTTTAATAAGTTGAGTGAAAGCACAGTTGGGTATGTGCTAGAAAATCCTACTGAGTATTGTCAACTCGTAGGGGCCTTGATGTTCTTAGGGAACATCCATCCGGACGTAAATTGTGCAGTGAACAATTTGAGTCAACACATGGTTGATCCTTATAACATTCACTGGGTTACTGGCAATAAAATCTTGAGATATCTCTAGGGCACGATAAACCTTGGGCTGAGATACACTGTTGGGAGTTTGAGACTTCGTATATGATGATTTTGGTTGGGCTGGCAGTGTGGTGTATTGCAAGAGCACATTTGGAAGCTGCTTCACACTTGGGTCTGCTTTGAGCAGGAAGGAGAAGTCGATAACATTGAGCACCGCTGAGGCCGAATACATTGCAACATGTATGGCCTGTTGTGGAGCCACTTGGTTGTGAAAGATCTTTCGTGAGTTGTTAGAGCATGTAATTGATGCCACCATTATCCTTTGTGATAACAAAAGGGTGATTCTTTTGTCAGATAATCTCGTGTTCCACGATAAATCCAAGCATGTTGATGTCTGGTACCATTTTATCTAGGATATGGTACAACAAGGCGCTGTAAGGCTCTATCATATAGGAACTAATGAGCAACATTGTTATTCTCACAAATCCCTTGGAGAGGGTGATGTTCCTAACCTTCCATGAGAATCTTGCAATCATGGAACAACCCTATTTGGAGGGTCTTGTTGGACGATGAGCTTTGGGAGCTCCATGGGGGCTTTGGGGATAGCTTTTTTTGGAGCTATAAGCAACCACTGGGCTAGGCTTTCCGAACCTAGTTAGTGTGCTTCCACCCCACCGTGATGATATTGAGTTGGTTTACCTCTCTCTAATCTGCACCTCGTATGCATCCTACCCATGGAGTTTCAAACCCATGGGAAGTACCTCTCATTTGGCTAATGAGGTGGGAAATGTGAATAGAGACCATAGCAAGACCGATGGATGCATTGGATATTTCCATACTCTCTATGTATAGGATGGCACGTGTCCAACCACTTGATCAGGGATCAAGTCTAGTGAGGTTTCAGACCTCCAACTAACTTCCAGTAAGCTAAACTAACTTTAGGTTAGTATATGACTCCCTTGATTCCAAGTGAGGTTTCAGACCTCCAACTGACTTTGGGTGAGTTAAACCAACTTCAGGTTGGTATGTGACTCCTTTGGGTCCTATAGAGGTTTCAGACCTCTGATTCGACTTTAGTTTAGCCGAGAGTGATGTCTTTGTGACTCATCTTTTGTTTTGAAATAAAGAAGCCATCGAAGCAAGTTACGGCGGGATGACGCGCAATGTTTGGATGGCACTGGTGGATGGAGTTCTCCCTAGTAGAGAGGGAGTGTTAATTTTGGGCAACTAGGTCCAAACTCCATGTTGTGATGCTCAGATGATGATGCCAATAGTTTTATTGGGTTCCTCTTTCGGAGAGGTGCAAGATCAATCTAATGATCATCTTGATCAGATGAGCAAAACATGTATTTTGAATTTATTCCATATGTGCAACGTCGACCTGATTTATCCCACATCCATAAGAGGTGTGTCACACACCCCCACATATGCCTATATATTGCAGAGACCTGGAGTTCATTTCACACACACAATTTGTGGAGGAATTTTTCTTCTCTCTTATATGGTGATGGAGCAGCGTTCTTGGTTCTATGTTTAGGGCTTCTTGGTGCAGCGTCTTGGTGGAGCATTCTTGATGAGATGTCTTGGGGTTGTGTGACACATGTGGGAGGACGAACTTATGAAGTCTTTGCTGGTTGAAGCATCCTGCTGACCGCCGTAACGCTGCCATTCTTTATCTATGATTTTGGCTTGTCTTCCATCGATCTATTCATATGTTCTATCTGCATCTTACTTTCATTGAGCTCTAGAATTTTAAATTATATTTTCATCTAGCATAGAACATCTTCAAAATTTAACAATTTTCATATGTAGAATGTTAAGAAATGGGAAAGAATAATGTGCGACATTTATCTTGCAGAATTAATTGATGCCGAATGAAAGGATACATAGTTTAAGCAACCTACAGTTCACTTTGATAAAGGCAGAGGAACATCTTAAAAAGCTGCTCAAGAATACACCATATAAAAATTTTGAACATAAATAATATATGCATTTTTATTTTGCAGATATGT
Source organism: Pinus albicaulis (assembly GCA_034641835.2). Taxonomy (NCBI): domain Eukaryota; kingdom Viridiplantae; phylum Streptophyta; class Pinopsida; order Pinales; family Pinaceae; genus Pinus; species Pinus albicaulis. The sequence goes on from CM076570.1 coordinate 383,010,703, forward strand.
TCTTTTTTCTACCCAAGATATCACAACAAGAAAATAAATTGTTTGAGGAGCTCATTGAGGTCGATTTTTCTGATGTCCTACTTGATTGATACCTTCTCATATGTTAGGAAGGCTTTAAATATGAATTAATATGTTGATTAAAAAAATCATATTCAAATTTTATAGATATAAAAGATAAAAACAAATTTCAATGTGCTTGTTTGATTGTTACTTGACTCTGCTGTGGGCAGGTTACAGGAAATGTGTTTGGAAAAAGGATGGGGAGAAAATGCATAACACATCTTGGATATGATTCATTTGTTGTTAGAGATCCTTTAGGCACTTGAGCCGTCGACTTTGGAAATGTTTCTAGTAGGAATGCCTAGGGTTTTTAATGTAACTGTGATTATTTCACCTTGTGGTTATTTTGAGAAAGCAAATTTTTTAGGAATGCCAAACACGACATCAGTGGACAGGTAAACAATTTTTTTTTATAATAGAAATTTCCATTGCATGATATCCACTCTTTATTTTTTATTGTATTTTTGTTATTTCTTTTTCTTTTGTTGTCTTTTAACGATGAAATTGAAAATACTTGGTATCATGTCAGTTTAAACAACAACCAAAGCTTGAAGATGAAATTAGTATTACATGATATTGATTGGAATCTTTATAGCTATTTTGTGTTCAAATAATTTCATGGATATAATAATAGTTTACTTTCATGTTGTTATTTGAGCACATGTTGTTTATATACTTGACCAAGTTCATGCATTAGAAAATGAAATGTTGCTATGAATAAAACAACAAATATTAAACATCACACCTCACATTATTTGTTTTCACAATTTATCTATAGCTTGAGCTTTTTAGCATGTAACTTAGTTAACATGATTGTTCTTAAGCTTTCCTTGAAGGTTGAATACTAAGTTACTAAAGTTTTCTTTTTGATATATGGTGACATTTTATTTGCATTGTTTATACAGGTCATATAGACACATTATAGTGGCCACTATCGCCCCACTAAAGAAAATTTGTTTGAGTTTCTTTCTTGTATGGGGAAAGATGGCTTTGAAATTGCTGATGTTGAGGTATATGTTGTATAAACTATTTATAGTATAATTTGGTTTATATTCTAGTGTTCATTGTATTTCATGTATTACACTCTGCGTTGTATCTTCATATGTTTTCAGAAAATGAACTCGGTATTGATGTTAAAAAGCAGGTATTGAAGAAAGAGGAGAGCCATAACATTGGAGCGACAAATGCAAAAAGAGAGAGAGATAAGAGAACTAGTCTAGTGAAACCCTTAGAGCCAATATCCAGCATAAGACACATATATAGAGACTGATGGTCAAGCCTTCAGAGTTGGTGAATTCACCTGCACTGCCTTAGCAAAAAAATGATAATGTTTTCAAGTGATGAAACATCATTTCATGTGTAAATTGTAGTCCAACCAATATTAAGTTGGAAACTCATATTGTAATACTTTTAACATTTCATATAATATAATTTATGTGGTTGAAATGATTTATAGTTGCACTTGATATTGTTTAATATTGTAATTAATATATGCAACTTTGTGTTTTCATATTAGATGAACATGCACATTGTATGACATTTCTTAAATCATACAAATTAATTTATTTTGATTAATAATGAACACAAAATCAATTTAAAACTACTAAATTAATAGTTTATATTGATTAATGATGAACACAAATAAAATTGATATATGACTAAATTAGTCATTTATAATGATTATTAATGAAAGTAAATAAAATGAATATAAACTACTAAATCAATCGTTTATATAATGAATATGAAACTACCAAAAAAAGATAAATGAATACTGCAAAAGATAAATTTGTGATTACAAATGACGACTAAATTTTTCACATATATGACTATTAGAAGATAATTTACAGTATCTTATAACACGACCAAAATTTAGTCATATTTCTTTGGTCATTAATTTGTTTCAAACGATGAATAAAATTTTCATATATATGACTATTAGTAGATAATTTACAGTATCTTATAACATGACCAACATTTTGGTCATGTTTTTTTAGTCATTAATTGATTTTCTCGGGTGATCATATAGTAATATATTTTGATGTATATTTGGTTATTAATTATGACAATTAATGACCAAATTAATGATTAAATCAATGAATAAATTAGTGACTAAACTAATGACCAAATTAATAACCAAATATACCATTAGACAACAAAATTGAGATAACCAATTAATGACTAAGCCAAAAATGACTAAAAGTTGGTCGTGTTATAAGATACTATAAAATAGCTACTATTGGTCACCGACCGAAAAATGGTCGTTTATATGCAAATTTTAGTTATTATTTTAGTAACTAATTAACCATTTTGTACTAGTGAATGTAATGATACAAATTCAGTGCGAAAAACTAAATAAACGGGAATAAAACCAAATCGGCGAAGGAAGTTGCCGCAATGACAACCATTTATGCAAAAATGAAGAAACTGATGCGACACTTGTGAAAGGAAAACAATAAATTGAAAAAAAATCTACAAGCCAAAGAAAGTTGAAATGCCAACATTCATGCAAGGAGACAAGAAAAACAACACTCACACAAGGCAAATGACAAAATAAACAGAAAAAATGACAAAAGTGATAAATGTGAAACTCGTCCAAAAAAGCAATGACGATTAAATCGAAGGTTCCTTGATCTCCTAGGCAATGCTATATCTCCAATATAGAATGTGAAAATGAGTTATAGAGGTGTTGATTAAATAGATTTGAGAAAATTATGGTTTATGATGCGCATCCCTAAAATCAAGTAAAAAACAACACATGGAAAAAGTTTCCAAAGATAACAAGTGTGCCTCCTTTGGGTCACTAAAAAGGGACACCTATTTTATAGGGATTTGTTTTGATTTTTCAACTTTTCTTATTTTTTTCTTTTTCGAGAAACTTCCATGCACACTGCCGAGAAAGTTTGCGCAATTTTGGGGAACTGGGGAAGTTTCTGTCTTAGTGCACTTCGCAATTTCTGAGCTCATTGATGGATTGTGCAATTTTTAGGCTCAGTGACGGGCTGCCATCCATGACTGCACATTTCCTTGGCTCAAGTCACAACTGCAGTCATGACTTCACAATTCAATTCATCAAGATTAAGCTTTTCCTCATATATTGCGCAGTTTTTGGAGGCAATCCTAGAACTACAAGACCAATTTCAAAGGTTAGCTTGTGACTTAGAAAGATGATTTAAGTGAAAAAGCGAGTGAACACAAGCATGTATGAAAATATAAGTTTAAATCAAAGTATGAATATTTGCAAGATAAGCTCTTGTGAGTAGAAGGTTAGTCTCCAAAATCTAAGCATAGGAAAAATTTTGGAGGTTGATTGTAGTCACTACAACATTGGCAACACACTAGTAAAACTCTAGCTCTCTAAATGAATCTTATCTCATGAAAACCGGTCTCACCATTCTGGAAGTATTTTTAATTGATTGATTAGCACAACTTCTTCATTGAGTCTGAGCTAAACACATAGTCACATCCATCCTCTTCACCGATGGCACACTAACCAAGCCAAGGCAAACTGAGTTGTTTCGATTTTGGATGAGGAGTATATAAGTACATAAGTAAAATAAAATTTCAGAGCCTTACTTTAATCTATGGTGTTTCTCTGCTACCAGCAAGCCAGGACAGTACCCCGAAGGAGTCACTTCACGAACACAAACATTTCTCCACTGCCAGTGAGATTGGAAAGTACACCGGCAAGGTTTCTTTCTTCACCTCTCTCTGTAGGAAGCCATTCCCTTCTTTCACCCTTTACTATTTTTTCCATTTTTTGTTCAAAGAAATGTGCATATTAACTTATTTATTTTGTGCGGCGGAAGAGGGATCCTAACTTATTGAGAGCAGAATAGTTTGTTCCTTATGAGAGGGATGTTTATAAACACCTAGGACATACTTGTTAAGGTTTTATTCCCCTCCTTACCCTACTCGACTAGGTTGAAAAGGATTAACCGAAAAGATAAAATTGATTAGAGTAGGTGATACCAATTAGAATCCAAACATCTTGATTTCACTATGATTTTCTCCAAAAAGTAACATATTTTCCATCAGAGTATCATCAACTTAAAATAATACAATATTTATGCAAAGATAGGGAATATAAAGAAAACCAAGTGTCGATAATAGCACAACTTCCTCTTGGATTTCACCATGCTCGCTTTAGAAGTCAACACAGTCTCATGGGAAAAATAACCTATAACTGAAAACAAAGAAAAGGAAACCAGTAGAACAAAAAACAAGGAAGAAAGAAAAACATTATTCCTACTTCTAACCTAAGTATATCATAGGCGAAAATCATGACAAGTGATACTTCTAATGTAACCACCATCAAATTGGTTGGCCCACATGGGTGAGGGAATTCATGTCAAGAAAGATATACAAACAAATAAAAAAAGAAGAGAAATAATACAATGTAATCCAAAACGTTTGAAGTTTGAATATACACGCAGAAAAATAGAAGCGAAAAGTGCATGAAATACATTTTGTGTTTGTATCATCGTGTTGTGACACATTGTGAGTCAAAGAATTAAAAATGAAAAATTTTGAATGAAGAAGGCAAGAAAACATGAAAAGATAATAAAATTTTCATTTTTCCACAATGCTCGCTATGTAGGACTCCTCCAATGGCTAACCTATACGATCGGGCAACATACATGGAGGATGTGAAAATCGTAAAATAGGTTGATCTTCAATATGTATGGTAGAGTGATGAGGAGCCTCAAAAGATTAAACACTCTTCTAATAAGAGATGGAACTGACCTCAAGGCTACGAGAACTTAACACAAATAACCATCATCTCGAGCTGAAGTGCCTCAAAAGCTTGAGGAAATTCCAACTCATCGGAAGGTAGATCATCAAAGATCGATGGCTTTAAAAAATAATAAGTGTAAGAATCGGAATCGTGACCAGCTGAATAATTGAAAAGGTCACAACAGTGATGATCAAAAATTTCAATATCACAAATGTAGGTATCCTCATGATATGATGAATCATAGAGAGGAGGAGATGAAAAATGAAAAATTTCACCCTATAGGTTTTCAGAAAGGTAATATGAGAGATTTGAAAGATCAAGAGTATAATATTGGTCCTCTCCACATCCAGATGAAAAAAATACATCCTGTACGATTTAACCCTGTACAGAAATTATCTGCAAATGCATCCTTAAGAATAGAAAATAAACAATAGAGAGAGCATAAAACATAAAACAAATAAACACAAATATTTTCCCCTAGATCCCAAACCCGGACTACCAGCTTGATTTTTCATTATATTACTTTTAGTGTTACAACACATGCACATATATATATATATATATATATATATATATATATATATATATATATATATCGAAGCATTCATAAACCCCAATCCATTAACCCACGATTAGAACATAATTGTAGTTCCTGTGATCCGATCTACAAAATACCATGAGAAGAAAACCATCATGCCCAAAACCATGTGCATACCCATGCACAAAACCATAAGTAGGTCCACCTTTACCTGTAATATTCGTCAAAGTGTCCACCTTTACCAACAACCCCTTTTTATCCTCAACCATACCTCTCAAAAATTGATATTGAACATCGATGTGCTTTGTCTTTGAATGATAAGCGGGGTTCTTAGCCAAGAAAATTTCACTTTGGCTATCACACTCTATCCTTATAGATCTATGCACAAACCCCATACTTGAACACAATCCTTGCAATCAAGCTACTTCCTTGCTTGCATGAGTGGTTGCCTTGTATTCTACCTCTGTAGTTTAAAGAGCCACTATAGACTATATTTTACTCATCCAACTGACTACACCTCCAAATAGACTAAACACATACCCACTTGTAGATCTTATATGGTCTAGATCTCTAACCTAGTCTACATCAAAAAACCATGGATTTCCAAAACTTTGTCCAATCCTCGTATTCCATAGTAGCACAAATCATAATCACTAGTGCCATGCAAATATCTAAAAATTTGTTTCACTGTTTTCCAATTCTTCTTCCATGGTTTTTACATAAACCTACTCAATAATCCCACTGAATGTGCAATGCCTGGTCTAGTACATACCATTTCATACATCAATCTACCCACTACACTTGCATTCGAAACACGAGATATGTCCTCTTCTTCTTCTTCTGTCTTAGGACACTCTTCAACAAATAACTTCACACCTACAGGAATAGAAACCTTCACCGGTTTACTATCCTGCATATTCAACCTCTACAATATTGTCTCGACATACTTCCTCTGGTTTAACCAAAGATTCCTCTTTGCCTAATATCTCTTAATTTCCATGCCCAAAATATAGTTTGCAGCACCAAGATCCTTCATGTCAAATTTGGAGAACAATTGGATCTTCAAATCCTAGATAATTTCTTTGTCATTTCCAACTAGAAACATATCATGCACATACAAGACCAAATAAATAAAATGGTCACCAATTAATTTAAAATACACAAAGTTATCCCCTTTGCTTCTGTTGAAGCCAAGTCCCTGTATATAGGTATCAAGTTTCTGATACCACATCCTTGGTGATTCTTTTAACCCATACAGAGACTCTTTAACCTGCATACCAGTTCTTTCTTACCCTTCACTACAAAACCTTTAGGTTGCGTCATGTAGATCTCCTCTTCCAGTTCCCCCTGAAGAAATTTTGTCTTGACATCCATCTTTAATACCTCAAAATCAACTGCAGCAGCAATGGATAAAAGTAATCTAATAGAAGTAACCTTGGCAACAGGAGAAAAAATATCACCAAAATCAATTCTCAATACTTGGGAATAACCTTTTTCTACCAACCGAGCTTTGTATATCTCCACCTTTTCTTTTTCATTCATATTGTTCCTAAAAACATATTTTATCCTAATGGGCTTCCTTAAGCTGACAAATCCACCAGATCCCATGCCTCATATTTATGCAAGGATGCCATTTTAGCAACCATGGCCTCTTCTAGAGTTTTCCATCCTCTAAATCCACTGCCCCCCTGATAGCTCTGGGATCACCATCAGTGATAGTTAAAGTAAATCTTTAATAGAAAGCAAATGGACATCCTTGGTGACTGTTTTAAGCCATACATAGAATTTTTTAACCTGCATACCAGTTATTTCTTACCCTTCACCACAAAACCTTCAGGTTGCTTCATGTAGATCTCCTCTTTGAGATCCTCATGAAGAAATGTTGTCTTGACATACATCTGTTCTACCTCAAAATCAAATGCAACAATAACAAATAAAAGTAATATAATAGAAGTAACCTTGGCAACAAGAGAAAAAATATCACCAAAATCAATTCTGAGTACATGGGAATAACCTTTCACTACCAACCGAGCTTTGTATTTGTCCACCTTTCCTTCTACATTAATATTCTTCTTAAACACCGATTTTCTCCCAATGGGTTTCCTTCCAGCTGACAACTCCACTAGATCTCATACCTCATTTTTGCGCAAGGATGTCATTTCATAAACCATGGTCTCCTTCCATAGTTTTACATTCTGTGAATCCACTTCCTCGCTAATAGTTCTGGGATCATCAAAAGTGATAGTTAAAGAAAAATTTGAACAAAAAGTAGATGGGCTTATACCTTTTTGGTTGCCTTCTTTCTCGAACTAATCTTCTCACAACTGGAGTTTGTGGCTCTTCCTCTTCTGAATCTTGTTCTATTGTAGTGTCTGATTCTTCCTCCTTTATCTCAAAATCTATCTTCTAATGTTCCTTTGGTAGGAATTCATGTTTAACAACATCTTTCACCTCTTTAAACACCACATCTAGGCTGTAAAAAGCCTTCCTTGTTTCTGTGTTCCAAAGCTTGTAACCTTTTAAACCATCATTATACCCAATAAATATGCACCTTTCAGATTTATTATCCAACTTGGTCCTTTTCTCCTTTGGAACATGTACATATGAATCACATCCATATACCCTCAGATGTGAAATAGAGAGTTTCTTATAAGTCCATACCTCATGTGGAGTCTTATCCTCCAACTCTGATGAAGGTGCTCTGTTAACCAGGTAACATGCAATCTCCACTCCCTCTACCTAGAATTCCTGTCCTAACCTAGTACCACTGAGCATGCTTCTTGCCTTTTCCATCAATGATTTGTTTATTCTTTCCACAAATCCATTTTTTTGAGGTGTGTATGGAGTAGTATTATGCCATGATATACCACACTTCTTACAGAAATCTTAAAATTCCTTCTTGCGTAACTCTCCACCATTATCTATCCTCAACACCTTTCTCTTCTTCTCTATCTAGTTTTCCACTAGAATTTTAAATTATTTAAATATTTCAAAGACTTCAGATTTATTCCTCAAGAAATATATCCATGTATTCCTTGAGAAGTCATCTACGAATGAAACATAGTACAAAGAATTACCCAGTGATGGAACCGACACATGTCCAAACACATTATTATGTACAAGCTCTAATATCTTGTTCACCCTCTTAGCACCAAAAGGAAAACTCACCCGATTCTACTTCCCACAAACATAATGTTCACAGAAATAGAAATCCAGAGAGAAATTAGACATACCTTCTACCATACCATTACCGTGCAGTATCCGAAGGCCCTTCTCTCAAATATTTCCAAGCCTTTTATTCCATAGCATGGTCTTTTCTCCAGAGACAGCTAGGCTTTCTACCCCACTTTCAGGAACCACATAACTATTGTACTCATCAATAACAATGCTACCCAAAAGATTGTACAAAGTTCCAATATGAACTCCCTGCATTAATACCAGTGATACCTGAACCATCATGTAGGTATATTTCTCGAACACTATTTTTGCACCTGCATCATCCATCTTGCTTAGAGAAATAAAATTTCTAGCCAATGCAGGAATATGCAGAACAACATGAAGTGTTCTAATCCTTCCACCTTACAACTTCAGCTTGAATTTTCCATGTCTAATGATTCTAGCCTTCCTATCATCCCCTAAGAATACATCACCACCATCATACTTATCATAATCGCAGAACCACTCCCTATGGGAAGTGAAATGAAACGATGCACCTGATTCAATGAAATATGCCTCATGATCTACATGTGTATTTGAAGAAGAATACAAATACACATCCCCACCTTCATCTAAGTTGGTTTTCACCTCTCAAGAAGGAGAATAATCATATCCCTTTCCTTTCATAGGAGCTTGAGATTTGCAGTCCTTTTTGAAGTTCCCTTCCTTTCTGCATTTCCAGCACACCTTTATAGGATTTCCTGGAGACTTAGATCTCCCTCTAGATTTAGATCTCACACTCGAAAAATTATTTTTGTTTTTGTTCTGGGAACTTCCTCGTACATATAAGGCATCTCCATTCTGTCCCTCCATATTTTTCTAGCTCATATCCTTCGATAGCAAGGCTGAGATAATTTCATCAAAATTCAGGGTAGTTGTGTTTCTACCTATTGCAATAAACAGAATATCCCATGAATTTGCTAGAGAACAAACAAAAATGATGCACTTTTCTTCATCTGAGATTTTAATATCAACAGATGAAAAATGACTTACCAAATTATTGAAGGCGTTCAGATGCTCTGTCACCAAGTCTCCATCCTTCATGCTTAGGTTATATAGCTTTTTCAGCAGGAACAATTTATTCACCAGAGACTTAGATTGGTACAAATTCCCTAACTTGACCCATAAAGTCTTTGTCGTAGCTTCCCCAAATACATTCAACAATAATGAATCTGAGATACACAACTGTATTGTGCTCTTTTCTTTCCTATCCAACTTCACCCAGTCTTCATCTGACATTGTCGTTGGTTTAGTACCTGGATATACCATGATCCATTGATCTTTATCCACCAGCAAATCCTCCATCTTTAGCTTCCAAAACTCAAAACTCTAACCATTAAATTTCTCTATCTATATCTTTCCATTGCTTTCCATCTTCTTTTATCGCAAGAGATTCCGCAGATCTCCCAGTCAACAGGGTCTACCACAAGCCCAATAAAAAATCCCCTTAGTAGCAAAGGCGTCCCCTTGAAGGTGAAACAACTCTGATACAAAATGTAGGTTTTAACCCTGTAAATAAATTATCTGCAAACGAATTCTCAAAAACATAAAATAAACAATAGCGAGAGCATAAAATGTAAAATAGATATACACATATATTTTCCCCTAGATCCCAAACTGGGACTACTAGCTTGATTTTTCATTATATTCCTTTTATTGTAAAATATATATACACATATATTTTCCCCTAGATCCCAAACTGGGACTACCAGCTTGATTTTTCATTATATTCCTTTTGGTGTTACAACACATCTATACATGTTGAAGCATTCATAAACCCCAATCCATTAACCGTGGATTAGAACTTAACTATAGTTACCTTGACCAGATCTACAAATACCATGAGCAGAAAACCATAATGTCGAAAACCATGTGCAAACCCATGAATAAAACCATATGAAGGTCTTCCCATCTAATATAGGGTCAAAAAACATTTTCTTGGGGTGCTACACCCAATGCCATGAAGGGGGGTTTCCACCCCCTGCTGTGCCTGGCACAAGCATAGGGGAGCTACCATAGCCCCCTATTGCGCTCGACGAAATAATAGGGGGAGCTACCACCCCCCTCTTACCCCTCGCTTTGCGCTTGCTTCTAATCATGGAAAGAATATAACACATCCCAACTGTTATGTGAATAATTGGAAGTAGTAACATCATCAAAAATCAAATTTTCCCAAGACTCAATAGAACATAATCGTGGAAAATGTGAGGATGATTCAGGAGAGGCACAGAAGGAAGAAATTCATCTTCCATCACATATTCTTGTTCAACTATGGCCTCCCACACATACTCATCGTAAATGATATCGAAAGTTGTTGGCTCAACACCAACTCCATCCAGCACTTGATGCTAATTAAAACAAAAATAAATATTTGAAATAGGTGAATGAAAAAAATCACAATCTAAAGGATTAGAGGGACCCAAGGATGAAATATGAGTAGATAACACATCATCATAACCATCAAACTCACAGTCCAAGCCTTTGCTGAAAATATGAGCATGGGAGGTGGGTGACTATGGTGGCAGATCAACAAATGAATTCTCAGTTTCTCCCACCTTAACCCATGGGACTAGATATGTTGGATGAGAAGGGGACAAAATGATACTTGGAATAGAAACATTGACCGTGAAGCTCTAACACCGAGGTATGCTGGGAGTGGTTCAAAAGATTCAAGATCGTGCAGATTTTTTGAAATGTAAACAGGATATAAAAATATTTCTACTAAGAAAGGCCAATCAACTTCATCTTCGAGAAATTTGAAGAAAAAATGAATAAAGTGATAGTGAAAATCCTTGACTAATTTATTAGGCATTTTTCACAAATTCGGAAGTTTTTGACACACATATTTGTAATCATACATGTGAAACATGAAAAATAGTTGTTGGAAAATATGTTCAAAAGAGTGTATGGAAGAAGTAGATAATGTATTACACCAATTCCATGAGTGCCCTTTGAACGTGAGAATGAACAACCTACAACCAACATCCTCATAGTGGATATTTTGTTTTGTGAAAAAATCAAGGAAACATGATGTGTGCTAAAACAAGGTTGTTTCACCCTTGCCATTAAATTTTATATTATACAAGCCATCAATGATTCTTGTCAGCACTTTTATATTTGTGTTTTTGGTAAAACACGTCAGGGTTATGATTTTAGGATAAGTCATTCTATGAGTGCGAAAATCCAAAATATACTTCAAGGTCTCATCTTGTCATCTTGACCTCCTTTTAGTGCCATAAATTTTGATGGTGATGGACCCACCAACATTCATGGAATCTCCCCAATATGAAGTCCCCAGTAGACCTCACACCGTTTGTATTAGGAGTCCCAATAGTGGGGTGTTAATGATCTACCTTGGTTTGCAAAATGCATAGAGTGGTGTACGATGTCTTTGGTGAGAACAAGTGTGTGACCCTTCTGAGATTCAAGTGTGATGCATGATGGTTCCAACACACAAATGGAAATGGAAGTGTGCCCCTTGGAAGCTTTTAGTAGTATAGATCTTAGAAGGAACACACGAGAAAAATGACATCACACGAACTAAAAAACAGAATACTCTACAAGTTAAGGTGACAGATTAATACATCAACACACATTCAAAAATATACATAAAAATGACAATGAAGTAGTTCATCATCATATGGATAATTTAAATAACATATATTGAAAATACAACAATAATAGTCCTAATATATCCACAAAATATACTTGAAAGTGTGTTGGCTCTGAGTTTTATTAAAATGATAGTTCCAATCATACATACAACATTTGACAAGCTAGTTGCCCCAATACTGGAATGTGAAGTCTACAACACCTTCTCATCTAAAGAAGTATACTCTCTCTATGCTACGAAGAAGCCAAGGCTCACGCAAAACTACCAAGCTCTTCCTAAGCCTAATCCTAGCCAAAATCTTGGCTCCAAAAATCATGTTACATGATTTATGAAGATATATTTCTAATAAAGGGGGCTGACTCTTGGCATGCCCCCTTTGTGAATCTTGGACTCCCCTCATGACTCTTTAAATTATCTACAAAATAAATCATTATCTTACATATGACTCTTCACATTCCAACAAGGACACTTGGAATTTCACTTTTACAATAATTACAAATAATATTACATTTTCCACTCGTACCCATATAAGAAAAAATAGGGTAGAGACAACTTGATAGCCTAACAAGACAAAATACTATGATGTTGGAGTTTGGGTGAGCTCAACCTAGGAACTTTGACTTGATGCTTCTTGGTCACATATTTATGCCAAGCTTGGTATTGTGTGATGGTCTCCCCAAACTAAATGATAGTCATAGGTTGTAAGCAAACTCCTTCCTCCATAACGTCCAGGTACAATGACTTTGGACCGGTCTAAATCTCTTTCTAAATCAAGAGAAACATTTTTATGATATGAGCATGACCATTGATGTAGGTCTTCATGTTCTGTATATTCAACTCTAAGTCCTCCTCGGTGGAAATCTGGTTCAACTGCTCCATGTATTGATCTATCTCTTGCCTGACTTGTTATTTGTGTTTAGCCTCGGTGAGTGTGCCAACTGATGGGATCTAGTGAGTTCTCACCATGAAATCCATGTTTTTTTATATTAGTACATATGAAGCCCAAATATTTCCAATGAATTAGGTGAGATACTCATTTTTTTTATCAACATCCAAACCCTCACTTTCTCCATCTTTGTTTGTAGCTTCATTTTCTTCACCAGTGTAAGTAGTTCCCCCTTGTATGACATTTTCCAATCATGTGATTATTTTTGACTAGCTTGGGAGGTACTCCAAGCCCTAAGGTTTAGGGTTTGGATGGAAAAGTTCCACAAGGGTCACTTTTGGGCTTGGAACCCAAGTATGGGGTTTTACACTAAATCATGTTTTCGGAATTTTCATGGGAACATTTCTACATGTGATTGCATGAGACAATATAGAGAAGAGAGGAAATTCCAATGCTTCAAGAATCGTCAAATTATGAGTTGTAGAAGTGGAGATATGATTTTTTAAAGGTTATTTGTGGGCTTCTGGCTTATGTTTAAGGTCAGCTTAAGGTGTTATAAGGCTCATGATAGTTGGATAAGCCCTAAACATGAAGTTTTAGAATCCTTTCATATTAGTAAAAATAGAAGGTGATGTGGAGGACTTAAGAGCATCCATCAAGTGCAAGGCATATTCAAGAGGAGCAACTCATTGAGTAGGAGAAGGTCATAGCTAGAGAGGGTAGAACAATGAGATAAGGAGGTATCTCTTAAGGTTTATTACAAGGTCTGAGTTTGTTTTGTTGGAGGTCGAGTATGGTGGCTACTAGGTAGAGCCCTTAAGCGATAGATGATGACTATTTAGGGCATTTTTTTAGGGATCGAAAGATACAATATTATTCTATACTCAGCTACAAGCCATAGCATCACAATAATGTGTGCGTAGGGACATATTAAGTGATAATATTGACCTTAGACACAAATTAATAAAAGGAGGGGTCTTCTAAGGGTGTGTCGTAGGTTTCTAGAGGGTTGTTCAAGGATTGTTGGATGATTTTAGGGCTATAGTAGTGTGCCCTAGTGCCCTAACTAGAACATTCATGAAAAAAAATGTACAAAAAAAATTGGAGCAGCATTTTTAGGTCCGTTGGGTCAAAGGAGTTGACTGAATTTGGATTAGAATTGGAGTAGCCTATGGATTCCATATGGATGATCTTCCATGGTGGTGAATATTTCATCCTAGGAGCACATTCGACAGTGTAGTATTGGGTACCATTGATCTGGTGGAGGGAAGTGTGTTGGCTACCCAAAGTAGCCCTATATGAGCTATCTTGACGTGATAGAGAGGAAATGAAGTTTAGGTGAATTTTGGTGTCGAAGTGCAGCACATTGATGGAAAAAGGGGGCTTCTAGCTTGGAATTCTCAAGCTCAGGAATTAGGCCAAAGATAATATTGGATCAAACCATGTAAACTCTACAAAAGTGATTTGCAGTAGCATTAGGTGGAATTCCTCTTGGAGTCTTGATATGTTGTCCTTTAAGGTACTAAGGGGTGACTAGTGAGCAGTATGGAAGGGAAGGATAGGAAGGAAAAGATACGACATCCATCTTGTAATTGTATCTTGTATATCATAGACTGTTGTATTATTCATATTTTTGTTTAATATTACGAAGATTTGGGTTGTACATTATTGTACAATTTGTTAAAAATTGTCTATATTTGTGCATGTGTGATTTACTGCTTTATATTTTCTGATGTGCAGAGTAGCTCTAGCTGAGATTCTTGGTTTGGTAGAGTGATTGATTTTAATACTGTAACCTGGACCCAAGGTCGTGGAAATTCAACATGATATCAGAGAGTGTCTGAGCTACTTTGGAAGTTAGTGAATCAGATTTGTGCACAACAAAGTACAACACGAGAGGGATTTGATCACATTTTAAGTGAAGGGTTCACTACAATTTTGAAGTTTTAGGTAGGTATTTTGTATGAGGACAGGCTGGAAGGGTTTTCCAACTCCACTCCTTGGAATGAAAGGATCAAGTTGATCTTGCAGGTCAATAGGATCTAGGATTTTTCCAAGAAAGAGATTAAGAAGCCAACCGACCCTAAGGATATGGATATGTGAGAAGATTTGGATAGGAAGGCAAGGTTTATCATCTTTGATGGTGTGAAGGATGCCTTAATACCTCATTTGTATGGGAATATGGAGTTGGTCACATTGTAAGCGATGGGTTCACTACAATGTCAAAGTTCCAGGCAAGTCTTTGGTATGAGGATAGGTTGGAAGGGTTTTCCAACTATACTCTTTGGAAGGAAATGATCAAGTCGGTCTTGTAGGTCAACGCAATCTAGTATTTCTCCAAGAAAGAGATCAAGAAGCCAACCGACCCTAAGGAGCTGGATATATGGGAATATTTGGATAGGAATGCAAGGTTGATCATCCTTGATGGTGTGAAGGTTTCATTAATATCTCATTTGTATGGGAATAAAAACACACATGAGATTTGAATGGCTCTTCATAATTTGGTCCAAAATAAGAACGAGAACCAGGTACTGGTATTGGAGGATAAGTTTAAGTACACCAAGATGATAAAGGGTGAAGGATTGACTTCGTATCTGACGAGGTTGTCTCAGGTCAGATATGAGATTGTTGTCATCGGTGTGAAAATTTCAGTTGGAAATATGGTAAGGATTTCCTTGAAAGGGTTCACTGAGGAATGGAAGCCCTTCATTAAAGGAATTGCTGCCAGGGATAAATTTCCAGACTGGAATAGATTGTGGGATGACCTCATTCAGGAAGAGTTGCTAGACGAGGACCTTCATTCATGAAAGAAGGCACATGAGGACGTGGAACTTGTAGCGTGAATGAAGGGTAACCAAAAGAAGGACTTGAGTAAATTTAAATGTTTCAACTATGGAGATATGGGTCATTTTTTGTTAAGATTTCTGATGAAGAAGGGAGATTATGAGAAGAGGAAAGTGTTGCCACTTCAGCTGAGATAGATGATCTCTCCAAGAGATTGGAAGAGGAGTACTTTGCTATGATTTCTCATTTCTCGTAGGGTACTATCAAGGAGGATGGATGGTACGTGGAAAATGGTGTGATGAAGCATATGAAAGGGCCATAGGAGATTCGTAAGACTCTATTTGAATGGGACTCGAAGTTACACATGGTGTTGGGCGAGAAGAGTCAGCTAGAGATTCGAGGATTAGGTGTTATGAAATTTGAGATGGAGACAGGACTTATGATGCGAGTCCAGGATGTATTGTTTGTACCAAGACTCAGATATAGTGTGATTTCTGTCTCGATGATCGAGAGGAAAGGGTTTGAGGTCTTGTTCTAGGATGGGATGAAAATAATCAATCCCAAAGGCTCTAAGTCCGATGGGATTGTAGTTGGAGTTAGAGAGCATGGTCTCTACAGGTTGATGGGAAAGTTTGTGGATCATGGAAAGGAGCAGTTGTAGGTTCTAGAGAAGCAAGAGCAGGTGTAGTTGGAGGTGAAGGCTTCAAAGTTGTAGGTACATGTTCCTGAGAAGAAGGTACACTTTCCTAAGAATAATTTCCAGGTTCTAGAGACTCTGAGGGAGTCTATTTCAGGAGGGATCTTGTAGGTTCAAAGGGATACTTTGCAGCCTAAGAAGAGTGCGTGGTCAGTGGGGAGAAAAGGTGCTTCCACATCTACCAAGAAGGAATCATGGAGAGATTGGAAAGTGATATAGGAGAAGAATAATAAATAGTATGCTTCTAGCAATGACAACAACACTTATGAGAAGGGCGTAGTTCACAGGACAGGGATTTCTGCGATTCTGAGAGCTAGGATTTGGCAAAGTGATGCGAGCAATGATGATTAGGATGAGTTACTTCCTAGTCTTGCAAGGACCTCCCTCGCTAAGAGGAAGTGTTGATTTTTTAGTATCTTGGGAGGTACTCCAAGCCCTAAGGTTTAGGGTTTGGAGGGAAAATTTCCATAAGGGTCACTTGTGGGCTTGGAAACCAAGTATGTGGTTTCGCACCAAATCATGTTTTTGGAATTTCTGTGTTTATATTTCTACATACGATTACATGAGACGATAGAGGGAGGAAAGGATAATCTAATGATTCAAGAATCGTCTAATTATTAGTTGCAAAAGTGGATTTATGAAATTTTGAAGGTTATGTGTGGGCTTGTGGCTTATGTTTAAGGTCATCTTGAGGTGTTATAAGCCTCATGACAGTTGGAAAATCCCTAAACAAGATTTTTTATAAGCCCTTCATATTGGTATAAATAGAAGGTGAAGTGGATGACTTAAGAGCATCAAGTGCAACGCATGCTCAAGAGGAGCATCTCATTGAGGAGGAGAATGTCATAGCTAGAGAGGTCAGAACAACGAGATAAGGAGGACTGTCTTAAGGGTTATTACAGGGTCCTAGTTTTTTTTGTTGGAGGCTGAGTATGCTGGCTGCTAGGCTAAGCCCTTAAGGGATACATGGTGAGTGTTTGGGGTACTGTTTTAGGGACCAAAAGCTACAGTATTAATGAGTGCTAGGCCACAAGCCATACCACCATAGTAAGGTGTGCGTAGGGGAAAATTAAGGGATAATATTGACCCTAGACAACAACGTAGCAAAGGAGGGGTCTTATAAGGGTGTGCCATGGTTTTCTATAGTGTTTTTCAAGGACTGTTTGAGGATTATAGCAATGCAGTAGTGTGACCTAGTTCCCTAACCAGAAAATTCAAGAACAGTAGTGTACAAACATATTTGGAGCAACATTTGGAGGTGCGTTGGGTCAAAGGTGTTAACCAGATTTGGATTAGAATTGGAGCAACATGTGGATGCATTTGGAGGATCTTCCATGATGTTGAATATTTCATCCTAGGAGTAGATTCCACAACATAGTATTGGGTACCATTGATCTAGTGGAGGGAAGTGTGTTGGCCACCCAAAGTAGCCCTAGACGAGTTATATTGATGTGACAAAGAGGATCTGAATTTTGGGTGACGTTTGGTACCGAAGTGCAGCACCTTGATGGAAAAAGGTGGCTTCTAGCCTGGAAGTTTGGAGCTCAGAAATTAGGCATACTCAGAGAGAATATTGGATCAGCCCGTGTACACTCTAGATAAGTGACTTGCAATAGTGCTAGGTGGCAGTCTTCTTAGAGTCTCTATGTGTTTCCATTTGCGTGACTAAGAGGAGACTATTGAGAAGTACACAAGCGAACGACCGATAAGAAAAGATATGGGATCCAGTTTCTCATTGTATATTGTATACCATAGACTATTGTATTATTCATATTTTGGTTTAATATAATGAATATTGGGGTTGTACATTATTGTACAATTTTCTAAAACCAGTGTATATTTGTGAATGTGTGATTTATTTCTTTATATTTTCTTTTGATCAAATTAGTTTTGGTTGAGATTATTGGTTTGGTAGCGTAAGTGATGTTTAAGGTCGTGGAAATTAAACATCATGCACAACGGTGATGGAAACCTCCACATTCTTAAGGATCTTGAAAAACACTCTTCTCTACCATTGGAAGATATGTAAGCAAAAAATTTCCTTATGTAAGGTCACGAGCCTAATAAAGGTCCCACATAGTGTCTCCAAGTGTGGACACTTTAGCCAATAAATTTTCTCTCATCTCTTCCCGGTAGACCTGTGTGGAAGGGGCATCCTATGCTATTGCATAGAGTTGTTAAATCTCTTGTCGGGAATCCTGTAGATTGTATACCAACTCTTTATTCTCAGCGATCAAATATTGAGTGTTAGATTTCACTACACCTGCAAAAGTGAAGTTGGATTCGACGATAGTATTTTTATTCTTCCTGATGTCCACCACTATCACCTGAGAAGTGCAGGTGATACATGATCATCTGGGAAGTTCTTTCTCCATGCTTGTAGAATCTCCTTATGGAGTTCATCAAATGACAGAATGTACACATCCATAACCAAATCATCATTAAGGGGAACTATCTCCCCTTCCTTGATCACGGATGATTCTGCATCTTGAGGTGGTGGATTTTGAATGGTGACCAGTGGTGCACTAGGCATCAAGTCCAAATGTTCATCCTCCAGCTCTGGCACCAACTCCGTATCCGCAACTTCAATCAACTCATAAATTTGTTGATCAAGCTCTCGATCCTCCATCTGTTCACTCACCCCTTATGCTTCTTGTTGTTTGTGTTTCTGCTCTTCAACCTATATGGGTGTCGTATCTTCTCCTTAGCTCTCATTCTTCCCTTATCTCTTGTTTTTATTTATGCACTCTCAACTCTGATTGATCCAAGTTTTTCTTCTCTCTCTTTCTCCACTCTTCTCTCTGTAGCCTCTTCCTCTTCTTTTCTTCTATTTCCAAATTTGTTTTTGCAACAATAAGATCTACTTCCATATTATAACTTGTTTCCTCCTCCATTGTGAGAAACCTTCCTCTTTCCCTTATATTGTACCTGGTTGTTTTCTTATGATGTTGTTTCTTATGGAACGACTACTGTCCATAGAGTAGCCTATGAGGTCCTAGCTATACTAATTAGTTCGAGAGGTCTGGAGGGGTTACAACAATTCTTCCATGGTTCCTCCTCCGACCAATGAAATTCCCCAATGACCCAATTGTACTATATTCTCGCAAATTGGTCCTTATAAATTCCCCTCGGATCATAAGGACTGAATTATTTTCTACTAAACTCAAAAATCTCTATGGATTTAGCTTCGGTATATGAAACTTTTAGATTATTAATTTCATATAATCCGATATGCAAAGGAAGCATGGGCCATTTCGTTTTCTTATTCCTATGTAGTTTTGTTGACAACCCTATGGAAATATGGTATGATACTTATTGCATGAAAAAAAAATTGGTGGCATAACTTGGAAAAATATGTGGCATATTCTGCCTACCAAACACTCTGATCAATGTGCCATCCGGTAGGGTGATCCAATTTTAAATCTCTGATATCACCTCCATCACCCCTCGTGATATGAAAGGTGGTTCTTTCTAAAAGATAAGCTTGTATAGCTCGATGATGAAGTGATCAGTTAGCTGCTCCATACATCCTCTATAGATGCAATCCGAAAGGAGCCTACAATAAATATGCATGACATTTTCTCTCAGTTTCCACATCCAAATCATGCCAAGAAACTAATTTTGTGCACATATTGCATCTAGTAAGTACACACACATATAGAAACTTGCTTGCTCGCCCTTGGGAGCATCACGGGCTTGTGATACATGGGCTCTCAGCTGATGAACCAAAATATCTTACTAGTTGAACGAATTCCACTCATTGACCACCTAGTTCAATAAGATAGCCCACCCCTCACGAAAGGTCTCTATGCTTGGTTAGCCATATATTCATGTAAATTTATGTAGATGTTATATGCTTGATGTAACTATACTTTCTCTTCAATTTCAGACAACAATCACATAAGCAATAAAGTAAAACTATAATAGAAAATACAAGTAGATGGACAGAAGACAAGCCAGAAATATATATTTGTGTTGGTGTGTTATGGCGGTCAACGGGATGCTTCAACCAACAAAGTCTCAATATGGTCAGCTAACCACCAATGTCACAGAATCCTCAGGACAGCCAAATGGTGAACACAAAAGTCAACCCAAAATTCAATGTTGTCAATCAACGGTCAACAAAAATAGCAGCAACACCTAGGTCAACGTTGAAAAGTCAAAGTCAAAATCTTGCCTCGAAAATAGTGCCAAAAAATGTGGATTAGGGAAATCGAGATTTTGGGAGAGTTTCGGGTCGATTTTACCTTACGTTGACCAAATTCAATGCTCGTCAAACTTTGCTGCAGAAACCCTAGACCGAAAAAGAGAATTGTTGCTGCCAGATTTCCCACGTGTGGAGAGAGAGAAGCCACCAAGGTTATCGAATCAATCAGATGAGGAGAGAGAGATGTGTGAGGATGAGATGAGTGAAATGTCCTCCAACGTTGACCTTATTTATAGCCATCAGTGAGGGTGTGTGACACATCTGCTGGGGTACAAAACGTTAAAGCTAACCTGCACATATTTTGAATAGATTAAAAATAAATTCAAAATAAATGTTCTACTCATCGGATCAAGATGATCTTTAGATCGATCTTGCACCTCTCCGAAAGAGGAACCCAATAAAAATATTGGTATCTTTATCTGAGCATCACAACATGGGTTTTTGACCTAGTTGTATAAAATTGACACTCCCTCTAAACTAGGTAGAACTCCATCCACCTGTGTAATCCAAAAATTGCATGTCATCCCACCGTAACTTGCTTTGCTCACTTCTTTATTTCATAAAAGAAGCGGGTCGGTCACAAAGACATCATTCGATGCTGATAGATTCAGTCCAGAGGTCAGAAACCTCTATAGGACTCAAAAAGAGTCTCATATCAACCCAAAGTTGGTTTATCTAACCTGAAGTCAGTCGGAGTTCTGAAACCTCACTAAACTTGATCCCAGATCAAGTGGATGGGCCATGCCATCCTAGATAGAGAATACAGAAATCTATGATGCGTCCATCAATCTTTGCTAGTAGTCTCTAGCCTTTCCCACCTCACTGGCCAAATGAGAGGTACTTCCTATGAGCCCTGAACTGAATGGGTAGGATCCATACGGGGCACAAATAATTAGAGGTGAACCAAATCAATCATCACAAAGGTGGGGCCGAAGCACACCAACAAGTTTTGGCAGCCCTGTGGTTGCTTATAGCTCTCAAAAGCTATCCCCAAATCCCTACAGAGATTCTAGAGCTCGTCGTCCAATAGGACCCTCATCATAGGGTCATTCCATGATTCCAAGATTCTCACGAAAGGTTCAGAACATGACCTTCCCCAAGGGATTTATAAGAATATCTATGACCTACTCATGAGTTCCTATATGATCGAGCCTTACGGTGCCTCACTGTTACATATCGCGGATAAAGTGGTACTAGCCATCAACATGCTTGGATCGATCGTGGAACCCGGGATTCAATGACAAACGAATCCCCCTCTAGTTACACAAAGGATAATGGTGGCATCTAGCACATGCTCGAACATCTCACTGAAGATATTTCGCAACCAAGTGACTTCACAACGGGCAATACATGTTGCAATGTATTCGACCTCAGCGGTGCTCAAGGCTACCGACTTTCATTTCCTGCCCAAAGCATATCTACGTGTGAAGCAGCATCTAGATGTGCTCTTGCGATCCACCACACTTCCATCCCAATCGACATCAGTATATCCAAGGAGTGTCATGCTCCTAGCAGTGTATCTCAACCCATGGTCTATCATGCCCCGAAGATATCTAAAAATATTCTTGGCACCAACCTAATGAATGTTTATGATCAACCATGTGTTGACTCAAAGTGTCCACTGCACAACATACGTCCAGATGGGTGTTCACTAAGAAAATTAGGCCCCCTACGAGTTGAAAATACCTAGTAGAATTTGCTAGCACAGGCCTAGCAGTGTTGCCACTCAACTTCTCAAAGTTGAGCTCCATCAGAGTCGACACGAACTTACAGTCCACCATACCAAATATTTCCAAAAGCTTCACAATGTATTTTCCTTGAGAAAGGAAAATCTCGCTAGGTCTCTGCAAGACCTCCAAACCTAGGAAGTAGTGCATCAGTCCTAGGTCCTTCATCTTGAACTCAGAAGTGAGCTCTCACTTACACTGATTTGGGTGGCATAAAATAATGAGTCCATGATACTTACTATCTTGGGAAGATGATACATTTGATAAAAATATGTTGCAAGAAATGTATCAATCTTCTTTTGACTGGAACTTTCTCAATTGCTTCCCTAGTACTACTTTCAGTGGTTTCTTTTGAAGAACATGTCTTTGATTCCATGGTAACAGTGACTACTGGAGAGGTTCTCACCAATTTTTGCACCTTTGGCACATAAAATATACTCATGGAATGAAAACATCAATATTAAGAAAAAACAATTTCAAGGCATGTTCAAGCAGCCAAATGGGCATATGATGGGAAGGATTGTAAAATTTTCATTGGAAATAGGGGTTGGTTTCTTGAGGAAACTATGGAGTCCTAGCATTCATGTTCAAAGCTTGAGATATGAGACTATGCAATGCGCAGTTCAGCCTGGGCAGTGGTCTCAAAGAGATTGCACATTGTGCAATATTAGTGGCGAGGGATGCATATTGAGCCCTAGAACTAAGCAATGCATAGTTGGGCTAGATTTTAATTCATATTGCATAGTTCCAGAGGTCAAGCTCTCAGCTTGAACCTTATGATTGCACAGTGTCGAGTTGTGCAATGTGAAAACCAATCAAGGGAATGAAATATTTACCCAAGGAAAGTGTGAAAAACAAGGAGATATGAGAGATAGTGTTGGCTTGAGTTCATATTTGACTAAGTGTGAATGTAATGATACAAATCAATTTTAGAAACTAAATAAACTGGAAGAAAACCAAATCGTTGAGGCGAGTCACTGCAACGATGACCATCGATGCAAAAACGAAGAAACCGATGTTAGCATCTCTCACAAAAACAATAATAAATCCAAACATAAATTAATTAATTAAATATTCCAAGTTAGGAATATGTGCCTCACTCTTGGGTTGTTCCTCAAATATTGGAGTTTGTTTAGTAACTCCTATCTTGGTGGGTTTTTGGTGAGAAATTATCTCAACCAAAGGAGTCTAAGATAGCACGAACTATCTTAAGACATTGTCTCTCATCTATTTAAATTGTAATACTAAATTCCTTTAATAAGAGAGAATGATGAGAATGCCATGAGGATGAAGCCTCTTTTCCGCCATTACTTTGTTTTGTCTATTTTTGTGTGTGTTTTTCTATAATGTTTCTGAGTTATTTCATTTTCTACAACCGATGCGAAACTTGTGAAAGGAAAATGATAACTTGAAAAAAAACTTTTAAAATATAAAAAAATTTGAAATGCGAACATGCATGAAAATAAGCAATCAAACCAATACTAACACAAGCCAAACGAGAAAAGCGATAGAAAAAGCGACAAAAGCGATAAACACGAAAATCACCCATAAAAGTGATGACGATATCACCGAAGGTTCCTTGATCTCCTTGGGAATGTTAGAGCACCAAGATAAAATGTGAAAATGAGCTCTAGAGGCTTCGATTAAATATATTTGAGAAAATTAGGGTTTATGTTGTGTATGCCTAAAATCAAGGAAAAAGCGACACATGGAAAAAATTTCCAAAAATATAAAGTGTGCCCCGTTTGGGTTACTACAAATGGATCCTTATTTTTTAGGGATTCTTTTTGCTTTTTCAGATTTTATAATTTTCTGCCTTTTCATGAAATTTCCATGCAAAGTGCTAGGAAATTTTGTGAAATTCTCAAAAAATGGAAGAATTTCCATCTCAGTGCACTGCACAGTTTCTGAGCTCAGTGATGGATTGTACAATTTCTAGGCTCAGTGTTAGGCTACCATCCATTACTGCGTAGCTTCTGAGCTCAAGGCACAACTTCCAGTCATGACTATGCAATTCCAATCATCAAGGTCAAGCTTGCCCTCACTGATTGTGTTGTTTCTAGAGGCAATCCCAGAACTGCTACAAGACCAATTTCAGAGGCTAACTTTTGTCTTAGAAAGACGATTTAAGCACAAAAGTGATTGAACACAAGCACAAAGTAAAATACAATTTTCAATCAAAGCATGAATATTTTCAAGTTAAACTCCTTTGAGTAGAAGGATAGGCTCTAGAATCTAAGCGTAGGAAAAATTTTGGAGGGTGGTTGTAGCTGCTACAATATCCTGCTATCCATAAAAAGGTGACAAATTCCTTTGATACATTTTTTTCAATTATCAATATTCATTAATATTTTTTAATCAATTTTAATTGATTTAAAGTGAGAGGAAATACACAGACACACACACACACACACACATATAGAGAGAGAGAGAGTTATGGGGTTGGGCGAACATTATTCTTGATGTTCTAAAATCCTTGAACCTGTGAGGATTCGTCGATGTTAGATCAATTTTCTTGATAAATATGAAAACCCTAAAGTCGTGGCCAACCACATTCATTCCTCACTTTAACTGGCTTCAGCTGTTGGTTACACAGTGCACAACCTTCAATTTTGTGACTTCAACCTAGACTATGTCATGAAAATGCTCTCCATCAAAATTGTTTCCGAGGATATCCTATAAGATACAGATTTAATTTAATCAATGGATCATGTTTTATCACAAATTTTGGTGTGATGGTGTATTAAAACAATAGGAAGACAAATCGAATTGATAATGAAACTCATACCTCTCAGGTCAGGAGAAATTGATGCTGCCACAACTCTACATTCAATAATAAAAAAATCACACATACACAAATATAATGGTTACATTATATTCGAGAGATCACTACAATCCCCTAGAAAATAGGATCTAAATCTAATCTTCGGAAAAAATAAAAACAACGTTTCTCCATTATTTCTATGTTTCCCCCTTAAAGGAGAAGGATTAATCTCCACACCAAAATCTCCCTAAATAATTAAAATTTCATATTCCGAAGGGGCTTTGTGAAAATATTAGCCAAATTTTCACAAGTATTACAATATTCAAGAAAATTTTCCTTATACTATATCTTTTCTCTAATAAAGTTAAACTGATCATCAACATGCTTTGTCATTGCATGAAAGATTGGATTATTTTCCAACTTTACCAAGCTCTGGTTGTCACATTTTATCATTATATCCTTCTTTTGTTCTTTTCTAATATCTTGAATAACTCGTCTAAATGAAACAACTTCACAAGTTGTTGCACACAAATATTTATAATCTGCCTCTGTAGATGACAAAGATATAGTAGGGTTCTTCTTGTTGCTCCACAAAACAATCCCAGATCCAATGTTGAATGCATAACCTGTATTAGATCTTCTATCATCTGAATTACCAGGCCAATGTGAATCACAGTAACCTCTTAGTTCAAAATCAAATGAATAAGTATACTTAAGACAAAAATCAATCGTTCCTTTAGGATACCTGAGTATTCATTTTGTTGCTCTCCAATTACTTTCTAGAGGTATCACCATAAATTGACTTAACACACTAACAAAGTATGCTAAATCAGGCCTGGTTGTAGTGAGATAATTCAAGATTCCCACCAGTTGTCTATACAATGTTCCATCTACCTCCTTTGAGTCATCATGAAAATGAAGTTTCGCATTTTATTGCATTGGAACAAATTCAACTTTACACTGATCCATTTTAAGCTTCTTAAGCAATTATCTGACATACTTACCCTGAGAGACAAAATTTTGACTAGCATCTCTCCAAACTTCAAGACCTAGACAATAATGTAGCTCACCAAGATATTTCATCTCAAATACTTGGGACATTTGTACCTTAATTTCATCAATCAGTTTGATTGAATTTCCTATAATAATTATGTTATCAACATACAAAGAAATCAAGACTACATGCCCCTTTTCATCAAACTTGTTATAGAGATTTGGATCCCTTTGACTCCTCATAAAACTCTATTGAAGAAAGAAGGAATCTATCTTTTCATACCATGACCTACATGCCTGATTTAGCCCATACAAAGATTTTTTTAATATGCAAAACAAATGTTCCTACCCCTTTTTCACAAACCCTTCAGTTTGTGTCAAATACACATCCTCTTTCAAATCACCATTCAAAAAAAAGATTTGATATCTAATTCGTGAAAATTCCAATGGTACTTTGTAGCTAATGAAATAAAAAATATAATGGTATTTAATTTATCTATAGGGGAAAATGTTCTTGCATAGTAAATGCCCTCATTTTGGGATTACCTTTTTTCCACCAATATAGCTTTATATTTATATATACTTCCATCTATTTTAAATTTGGGTTTGTACATCCATTTACATCCTAAGGTCTATTTTCCTTTAGAAAATTCCTTCAATTCCTAGGTTTTTTTTTAAAGTATAGATTCATATTCTTCCTCCATTTCTTTTCTCCACTCTTCATGTTCATTAGCTTCATTAAGACTCATGGGTTATATGACAGTCAAAACTCTACTCATCAGGGCATATTCCTTACAACTTTCAGGTAGTCAAATCTATAGAGTAGATCTCCTTCTCACTTCATTGTTTCCACCTCTGTTATATGAAAGTACTTCTTCACTTCTGATTGGGATCTGACTATTTGTGATGTCCATATCACTGGATCCTTCCTCAAGATTTTTTGGCTCACTATCTTCCTCTTTTGGTTCTAGTTTATTGTCTTGAACTTCAAGTAGAATCTGCTATCTTTCATAGTTGTTATCCTTGCTGCCTTCATCTTCCTTCTCATGGAAAATTACATCTCTAATTGTAAACACATTGTGAGTAAAGGGATCAAACATTTTATAAGATTTAAATTATGAAAAGTATCCTACAAAAATACAATTGGTACCTTTAGCATCAAGTTTATTTATATTCTCTTACGGAATATGTGAAAGTTCCTTACACCCAAATACTCTCAAATGATGAAATGTTGGTTTAAAACTATACAAGGCTTCGAATGGGGTCTTATTATAAAGATACTTTTTTCAACTTATGTCCTTTAAATAAACAAAAATACAAATAGATTTTTCCTAAAAATAATTTGAGAGTTTCTTACCTTTAATCATACTCCATGCACACACCACTGATGTTTTGCTTTTCCCTTCTACAACACTTTTTTCTATGGGGTGTAGGGTATTGTAAATTGTTGCACTATTCCGTGATACTTGCAATACTTGATGAAGTTCCCCAACCTGTACCCTCCCCCTTGATCTAAATGAAAGATATTTATGAAATTCCTTGTTTACTTCTCTGTCGTGTTTTTGAATTATTTGAAATACTAAAAAAAATCACTTTTTTTCCTGAGGAAATACACCCAAGCGTACCTTGTGCAATAATAAATAAAAAACAAAAAATAATAGGCACATCCTATTGATCTGGTCTGCATGGGTCCACAAACATCAGAATTCAAAAGCTCTAATACATCTCTTCTTCTCCTATTAGAATTAGAGGGGGATTCATCTTTGTAAATTTTTCCTAATAGATAGCCTTCATAAGAAGCATATTCATTTTTTAACATAGGGAGTCCTTCAAGCATATTTTTATTCTGAAACAACAATAAATCATGATAATTGATGTGACCACACCTTTGATTCGAAATACTTTCTGTTGAAATTGTTGTAGAAGTCAGTGCTTGAAGACGTTTGCTCGTAACATCAAACTTGTAAAAACCTCCAACTCTGACTCCTGAAGCAACATGTTTGCATTGATACATCAAATATTTCACTATGCAATGTGTTTTGAATAATTCAACTTTCATATCCTGACCTGTAATTGTACACATGAAGATCAATTTTTTCTTTATCCCAGGCACATACATAACATTATGGATGCAGCTGATACTGCCATTTGGTAAAGTCATACTTATATATCCATTTCCAATGATATTATACACACGATCATCTCCAATGTACATGGTTCCTCCATTGATTATTTCCTTGAAGTTTTCGTACTAGGCCTTATTGCATGTCATATGAATTGAAGCTCCATAGTCCACAAACCATGTATTAGCATCATCTGTTTCAGCAATCAATGCAGCATTAGACACAAACAAATTTGTAACAACCCTTGTGAAAATTACATGTAATAAAAGTTAAAAATAATAACCACGGTTGATGGGACACTTATTCCAAGCTTAATCTTGGGCAATACATCATAGTGGGTGTTCATTGCAGTTATTATGGCTAAAGGAAACTGGCAAAGGAAATTTCAAAGGCTTTGGAAAGGCATGAGGCATTAATTGGAATTTTATTTACGAAAATGATGGAAAATAGGAGAAAAGGAAGGTGAAAGGTCACATGTTGCATGTGAGGAGGAAAATTAAGGAAAATAATGAAAAATGAGGAAAATAGATGTGTCATTAATAAAAAGGCTTTTGAGGGTCAGTTAGAAAGTTTTTTATGTCTTTGATTCTATTCTCTCTCTCTCACTCTTGGACACTCAGAGTTTCTTGGAGCATTTTAGCATTAGACCAAGAAAGGAAAAATGAAGCAAGAAGAAGGAGGAAGCAAGCAAATAAGAGAGATCAAGCAACAATAGAGGGATTCTTTGCATGTATCAATTTGTATGTTTGTTTTCCTTACTCAATTTCGCATGCATGGTATTTCATGTGGTTATTTTCTCTCATGGCATGGGTTTTTCTAGCTGTGACAGTGTCTTCATCCTAGCCTTTCCATTTTCGGAGAGCCATGGTGTTGTGGAGTTGTCATGTTTTGGCTTAGATGGATTTCTAGATGGATTCAAAGCTAAGTGAGGTCGATCTCTGAATGGTATGACACATAATAGGTTGATGTGTTGCCTTGGTTTAGGGCCTCGTGATCCAGGTTTGGATTGCGATAAAGCATGAGAGGCGGTTTTATCTCCCTCTGGCCAAGGAATATTAGGTTTGGATATATGGTAAATCCTAGAGGGCATGTCTCAGTTTAGGGCCTAGTGATCCCTAATTCAGACTGTGGATTGCACTAAATCTTGAGAGATTAGGAGAAAAGAAATTTCCTCACGGTGTAGGTGGATAGAATCTCATGGTATATATTCTTGTGCTTTGTCCTAGTGGTTGGGTGGAGATAATGGTAAAACATGTTATGACATGTTTATTATGTCTCCCTAGTGATCCGAGATGGATTACAATAAAGCCTAATTTATTTTGATGAGGGTAAGTTTTTTTAGCCTCAAGACTCCATTTGATTCTTTCAGTTTGAGTCCCACATTCATGCTTGGAATATGGCATGGGGGTGATTAGCTGAAAAGAGAATTGGCTCAGCCAATCTATGGTCGGGTGGAACATGGAAGTCCCATCTTCAATTGGTTTTTACATTCATTAATGATCAATTTGTTCCCTTGGTATTTTGTATGCAAATGTACTGATTTATATGTGGATTCTGTTGATGTTGTATCCATGGTATTTTTGTTGTTATTATGCTAGTTATAAGCATGTATTTTAATAGTGATGATGTATGGCTCTACCCATGTTTTTACTTCTAAATGAATGCACAATGTATCTATGGTAAAATAGCTGGTATTGCAGCTAATGATGTAGGGGAGAAATGCTTCTTAGTGATTCTCATATAAGCATGAGACGCCTATGTTCATATCTGTTCTTTAGACATGTAGATTGCATTTGATGCCAAGTGTTTGACATAATGTCAGTCTCATTTGGGGATCGTCGGGATTAGGTCATGGAGTTGGTTTTTGGTTTATTATCCTTGTCATCGGGTGTTTAATGGATTCCAGAAGTTAAAGTAAGTTATGGGCAGTGGCCAAAATTCTGGGCTTGAAAAGTGCCTTAATTTCCGTGAACTCTAGCACAACATTGTTGGAAATAGTCCCTAGACACAGGCTTGTGCATGCATCTAGAGCCTCCCAGATGTAGGCATGTTGGTTTGTGCATGTGTCAACAGGTCTAAGAGCTCAAAATCTCAATGGGAACCAGGGGAAGGATGCTTGAAGGGTTGGGTTGGCTCTCGGGGTTGTTATTGTTCATGTACAATGTCTATGCGATTTATTTTCATTGATTACACTTCCTTAAGGTCTCTTAGGAGGTTGAAACTGGTCATAGTAGCCTATCGTCGCATGTTTACCCCAGTAGGATGATTGCTTGGGTAGATGTGGGAGGAGGGTGTTACAAAGTGGTATGAGAGTGTGGTTGCGCTCTCTTGGGAGATTTTTGATAGTCATGCATTCATGGTTGATTGGAAATGTGTTCCTCATGCTTATGTTCTATGTTCTTGTCACATATGCATGGTGTTGTTCATAGTTGCAGTTGCGTCACCATGTGAAAGTTGATGGTGATTGGATGTGGTCGCCATTAATGGATGTTGGAGGCCTATGCATTTGTTATGCCTGTAAATGTTGATATGTTATTATGCATGCATTTTCATGGTTATGGTTGTTGTCCATGAGGTCATTGTATGCAATTAGGCCATCATGATTTTTTTGGTATGTTATGATGCTAATGTGTTGGATAAGATAGGGCACGATATGCATATGATTAAAGTGGCATTGCAACAATTGACTTTGGGGTAAGAGCATATCATCACACAAGTTTGTATGCTTGGCATGCAGTTATGTGATTCATGGTTGTTGTAATCATTAAGGTTACTTATATTTTGTCAATCTATTATTATTATGGTTACATATGTGATAAATGATAGTTGATCAATGTAGTCATATCCCTTATGGTTATGTGTATGATTTTAATCCTATAGATTTTATGGGTACATATATGATAGATGTTAGTTAATTAGTGTGATCATATGTACATCTGTTGGTTAGTCAAACATGGTATTAGCTTTATGACTATTTTATATGTTTTTGATGAATATGTTATATGTTAACTTGTAGTTAGATCGATGATTATGTTGTATTTTTTTTATGATAATGTTATATGTTAACTTTTTATTGTTATATGTTAGTTGATTTGATGATTAGGGCTATAAAATTAATATCTTGATTTTATATGAATCATGCTAATTTGGATTTTCCTATGAAAATGGTTAGGGTTATGAATTTTAGGTATGAGTTAATATGGTTTGATATTATGTCATACTAATCTAAATAGACTACGCATATGTGATTTTTATGCACGAATGAAAATTGTTTATCAGTTTATGATCTGAATATGTTAGCTAGTTACTATTATGGATATCATGATCTTATTTATGTCTAATTTGATATGTTAAGAAGTTATATTATGCTAATTTAGATTTATTGTGCAGGAAAGAAAACCCCCCCTTAAGATACATTAAGGTATGAGTTTCTTATGTTGTCTACATGGTTCTTGATTTTTTTATTATGTCATTTATTTGGTGTTTGAGTGTTTTGTGTCTATTATATCATCTATTTTTTGTTTGAATGTTTGATTAGTTGCATGATATGAATATGTATCTATAAGATTGTGTGAAGAAATGATGTGGTTTTAAGATGGTTGTACTAACACAATATGTGCTGAGGAAACTTAAATGTACTTGAGTGTAAGTATATGAAAAATGTAACATTACATGTCTAATGACTATGAGTTGACCATGGATTATGACACGATGTTTTGTATTGGTAAAGGTTGATTTCAAATTAATAGATATAATGTCTTTATCTTTGGAACATATGATTGACATGTGTGAACAGTTGCAGGACAACATGCTTGGTATTAGCATGACAATGTAATAATTTATGTGTTTATATAACTAGGAGATGGGTGATATGGTAATATATATTAATACTAGATTGCAACAACGTAAAAGGTAAAAATAAAGGAATTGGATAATAATTCCTTTGGCTATGTTTATAAACCCTAATTAAAAAAGAATGAATGCTCGCATACAGGAAGTCTTCTTAGGCATAATAGTGTCTCACATTATGTGGACATGTGTTATAGTAATGAACATGTATAACTGTTTGTTTCTAGTTATGGATGGATTCGTCAAGGGATTGGAGTCCCTTGAGAGATTTATATGTATGTGTTCAGATACAAGGAAGTTTGCATGGCATAAAAACGTAAGATAAATAATATAGTGTTATGTTTATTTATGCGCTAACATTTATGTGGTTATGGAAGTGTGATGTAGGGGATTCCATGGCAAGAGACTTCCATGAAATATTGGAGAAGGATTAGGATGATTTTTCCTTTAGAATCACTGGGGACCCATGGCGATTAAGTCATCTTTTTTGTTTCCAGTCTTGTGCTTTTGGTATTTTATGGTTTTTTCCGCTTGATTTTTGGCTTTGTTATGTCTAGTGTATGGCCATACCACTTTTTTGCGGTGTCATATTGCTTTTGGTTTCTCATGGTTTTCTTCTTGTTTGTTTCTTATTCTTGCCTTTTATTTTTTGGGAGTATTTTGGAATGCGTTGGGAAAGAGGAAAGTTAATGGAGCTTGGGGAGAGCTAGTGGTAATTTAAGTTGCATATGAATCTTGGTGCATGAGTAATCGTAGCAGAAGGTAAGAATATGACAGTCGATTGGATAGGTTGAGTCCATTGGGTAAATGGACAGTGAAAGAGTAGGTAATGTGAATGGATCTAAGGTGTTAGATGCCTTGGCTAGGTTGGGAAATGTTGTTCTCAACATTTTTCATATTGTGTATAGATAAAGGAAGTTCTCTTACGCTTGACCTTATGTTATATGGTAATTATGATGTGATTGTGATTATGTTGGTGTTTATATATGTATACATGTATGTATGTATGTATGTAGTGTCTGCCAAGATCATCATGGGTCATGGTTGTTTAATGCTAAATATTTATGTATATATGTGTACATGTATGTCGTTGCCAGACATGATGATGATTTTTTTAGGCTAATGATTATATATGTATGTATCTATGTATCTATGTAACTATTTGACATGGTTGTCAAGGATCATTCTTGTAGAGGAATTATTTATTATGCAGGTGAATGGCATGAAGAGGTTATTGGTTTATGAGGAATCAAGTGGGAAGAATAACCCTAAAAGATATACAAGTTTAGTATCATGTGGGTATGAATTGATATTATGCGATTATACTATGTATATGTATATGTTATGGCAGGTAATGCTGAAGGGTACATCAACAGAATGAAAATAGAATGATATGTGGCATGTCAGGGTAAGCATGGATAGTGAAAGGACACTAGAATCAAGCTTATTTTGTGGGGTTAGTGTGTGGTCTATGGATGTGCAATACCACTGTTGTGTATATGTTGTGCATGTTGTATATTCAATCATTGTACCTATGGTGATGTGTACATGTATCATATGTAGCATTGTGTACATATGATGGTGCATGTCTATTGTATATATGGTGTTGTGTGTATATTTCATATGCAATGCTAGGTATAGATGGTGCTATGTACATGTTGGATATGCATTCTTGTGTACATACTGTAATGTGCGCATGTTGGATATGCAGTGTTCTATGCATATGGTGATGTGTGCACGTTGGATATGTGGTGTTGTGTACATATGGTGCTATGTACATGTTTCATTAGAGGAAACTTCAGCCTAAAAGCAGCCTCCTAAGGAAAAATAATAAAATAATAGTTAAAATAATAAATTAAGAGTTATGAATTTTGGAGGGAAAATAAGAAAACTACTTTTTTTTAATTGTATTTTCGGTTTATATACTGATAGGTTTACTCAAATTTAAAGCTTAGAAACTCATTAGATCCGAAATTAAATTCCACATCCAACGCGTACCCATTATGCATACTTTTGAGAAGATCCGCATTGATAAAAGTTTCAGATACATTAGAAAACATGTTTTAACATGTTTTTTTTAATGTATCTAGAATTTTTATCAAGGTGGGTCTTTTGAAAAGTATGCATAATTGGTATGCGTTGGATGTGGAATTTAATTTTTCATCTAATGAGTATCTAAACATCAAATTTGAGTAAACCTATAAGGATATAAGCCAAAAATACAATTAAAAAAAAAGTAGTTTTTCTTCTTTTCCCTCCAAAATATTTGCATGTACCTCTTTTAAATTTAAAGAATTTTTATTGCTTTACATATTACTACATGGAAATTACATGAAAATTTCATGGGCACTTTTAGGCTGAAATTTCCTCTAATGTATACGCAGTGCTATGTACATATGGTGTTGTGTGCATGTTGTACATATGGTGCTATGTATATATGGTATTGTGTGCATGATTGTACATGTGGTGTTGTGTGCATGTGGTGTTGTGTACAAGTTGTACATGTGGTGCTGTGTGAAGGTGGTGTTGTGTACATGCCGTGCATGTGGCATTTTGTACATGTGGTGCCATGTACATATCGTGCATGTGGTGTTGTGTACATATGGTATTGTGTACACATTGTACAGGTGGTGTGGTTTACATCTTTCATTGTGTAGACATTGTGTAGGTGTTACCATGTACATGCGATGTTGTGCACACGTTGTAAAGGTAGTTTTTTGTATAGGTGGTACTGTGTACATGTTGTGCATGTGGTACTGGTATACATCTGGTATTGTGTGCATATCATACATGCTGTGATGAGGGAATGCAGTACTATGTAACTGCATGGTGTGGTTATGGTATTGTGACATGTGTATCAGTTGTGTTGTACTATGTGTATGTATATTGCATTGTACACCAGGTACAAGTGTATGTATTGTGTTTTGTTGTACACCAGATGAAGGTGTATCTGTTTTGTTCTAAACCTAAATTTAGGTGTATGTGTTGTGTTGTATGCCTGGTGTAGGTGTATTTATAGTATGTCGAGTATAAGTGTGTGTATTGTATTGTGTTGTATGTTGTATGTGGGCGTGCATGTTCTGATGTATAGTGTGTGTATGTGTACATGATTGAAAAGAAGAAAAGCCATTGGGTGCTTATAGAGTGTGGCAATTGATCCAGTGTGTGTAAAAAAAGAACAAAGGTATAAGTAAGGACAGATGAAGGATAAATATCTATATTTTATTTCAATCTCATTATGCATGTGATCTGTGGTTCTAACTGGTGATGGTTACATGTGATTTATGATTATGTTTTATGGTGATTTCATGTGATTCATGATTTTAATTTATGATGGTTTCATTTTGAGATAACCAGATGTGATATGTTTATTCATGATGATTTGATCAAACAACTGGTTTGACTTACTGTGATAGGAAGTGAATAGGATTGTAGGTGTACCTTATTGACGGGTTGCCAATGGGGTATGATTTTAATTTATTTCAATTTATTTTGAATCTAATGCAAATTATGTGATTAGTACAGGAAAGCATGCAATGCCCAGTTGGGTGGTTGAAACTAACTACAAGAACTAGCAGCATCAAAAAAAGGAATTGAAACATGTAGCAATATGTTGGTAAAGCACTTCAGGAGCAAGGCCATTGTGGGACATTGGTACCCAATAGTGTCCACTAATTTTCATGAGAATGCTATGACCCGTATGATGGTTTTGAGGAAGGTATATGCCTTGGTTGTTTTATCTTCCAATGTCAGGAATCCTTTCCAAGGGATGGATCACCTAGGATAAGGGATGTCAGGGAACTTCAAAGGTGAGTAACTCCATATTTCTTGAGGGACTATGTATCAGAGAAGGGAAGGTCAGGGATGGATTTTTTTTAGTCATTTTCATTTCTATATGGAATCAAATGCAAATTAGGAGTGTTCCCTAGAACAATGAGTCAGTAACTATTCACTGTGAGGACAAGTGGCATAGGATTGTAGTACTCGACATTGGATGCAGATTTGATTTTGACAGTGGATTCTGGACTTCCTAGGACATAGGTGGTTCCTGGAATTACTTTGAGGGTGGAGGTTTGAGCCTCTAGATTCCCTTTTTGTTCTTACAGAGATCGTATCCTTTTATTTTTTGGTTGGGAAAATGTGCATATGGGTATATGTGTATATTATTGTAAATATTGTAATGAGTTGTGTTCTAAAGTGCCAGCACACGATTTGATTGTCATAATGGTTTTTTATATTGAGAATGTTATTCATTGTAAATATTGCAATGAGATGTGTTATAAAGCTCCATGGGAGTTATGTTTTCTTTCCAATGGTTTTGCTGAGGTTTATGTGTGATTGAACACCCAACATAGTGTCCCGCAAGGGGGGGAGGGGAGGGTGTTCTATAACAACCATGGTGAAAATTCCATGTAATAAAAGTTAAAAATAATAGCCATGGTTGCTGGGACACTTATTCCAAGATGAATGTTGGGAAAAACGTCCTAGCGAATTTTCATTTCAGTTATTATGGCTAAAGGAAATTGGAAAAGGAAATGGAAAATATAAGAAAAAGAAGGTGAAAGGCCATAGGATGCATGTGAGGATGAAAATGAAGAAAATAGAGGCCTCATTAATAAAAATGCTTTGGAGGATCAGTTGGAAAGATTTTTCTTATATTTATGGCTCTCATTCTATTCTCTCTCCCTCTCACCCTTGGACACTTCGAGTTTCTTGGAGAATTTTGGAATTGGACCAAGAAAGGAAAAATAAGGCAAGAAGGAGGAGGCAACAAGCAAGGAAGAGGAGGATCAAGCAGCTACAACAGGATTATTGGCAGGTATCAATTTGCGGTTATGTTTTCCTTGATAGATTTGACATGCATGGTATTGCATGTGGTTCTTTTCTTTCATGGCATGGATTTTTCTAGGTGTGACAGTGTTTTCAGCCTAGCCATGCCATTTCTGGATAACCGTGGTGTTGTGGAGTTCTCATGTTTTTGTTTAGATGGATTTTGAGAAGGATTCAAAGTTGAGTGAGGTGGATCTCTGAATGATATAAAACGGAATGAATTTATGTGTTGGCTCAGATTAGGGCCTAGTGATTCATGTTTGGATTGTGGTAAATTCAGAGAGATGGTTTCCTTTCCATCAGACCTAAGAATCACGGGTTCAGATATACGGTAAAGCCTTGAGATTATCTCTTGGTTTAGGGCCTAGTGATCCCTAATTCAAACTATGGATTGCAATAAAGCTTGAGAGACTAGGAGATAGGAAAATTTCTCACGGTGTAGGAGGAGAGAATTCGGTGGTATATATGCTTGTGTTTTGGCCTAGTGATTGGGTGGAGATCATATTAAAGTCGATTATGACATGTTTATTGTGTTGGCATAGTGATCTAGGATGGATTACAATAAATCTTGATTTCTTTTGACGAGGGTGAGGCTGTTTAGCCTCAGGATTCCCTGGTTGGTTCTTTCGGTTTGAGTCCCACATTCATGCTTGGAATATGGAGCGAGGGTGATTGGATGAAGAGAGAATTGGCTCAACCAATCTATGGTTGGGTGGAATATGGAAGTTCCATCTTTGGTTGGTTTCTACATTCATTAATGAGCATTTCATTCCCTTGGTATTTGGTATGCAAATGTACCAATTTATATGTGGATTCTATTGTTGATGTATCCATTATATTTCTATTATTATTATGTTGGTTATAAACATGCATTTTAACAGTGATGATGTATGGCTCTACCCATGTTTTTACTTGTAAATGAATGCAAAATGTATCTATGGTCAAACAGATGGTATTGTAGCTAATGATGGAGGGGATAAATGCTTCTTAGCGATTCTCAAATAAGTATGAGACCCCTATGCTCAAATATATTCTTTAGACCTATAGATTTCATTTGATACCAAGTGTTTGACAGAATATCAGTCTCATTTTGGGATAGGGATTAGTCCTGCAGTTGTTTTTTGGTCTATGATCCTTGTCACCATGTGTTTAATGTATTATGGAAGTTACATCAAGTTATGGGAAATGGCCAGAATCCTAGGCTTGAAAATTGCCTTAATTTTCATGGAATCTGGTACAAAACTGCTATAAATAGTCCCTAGACACAGATATGCAACCTTGTGCATGCATCCAAAGTCTCCCATATGCAGGAATGTAGCATGTGCATATGAACAGAGATCTAATATCTCAAAATCTCAGTGGGACCCAGGGGCAGGATGCCGGAATGGTTGGGTTGGCCCTTGGGGTTGTTATTGTTGATGTATAATGTATGTGTGATGTGTTTCCATTGATTCCACTTCCTTAAGGTCACCTAGGAATTTTAATATCAGCATAGTAGCCTCTCGTTTCATATTTAATGAGGTTGGACAGTTACTTGGGTAGATATGGGAGGAGGGTGTTACAAAATTAATATTTTTTAGATAAGAATTCAGGGCTTCTCCTCCAAAATGTCTTGAAGGTATTCTATTTTTATGCCTATATTAATCACTTTTATTCTTATAACAATCTCTGGAAAGATGCCCACTTATACCACAATAGAAAAAATTATTTCAAAATCATTTCTAACATATGAAATACCTTGATTTAGTTTTGGAAATAGAATTTTCTGAGATATACTTGCACCTTTACTTCCTCCTGCTTGTTCCCTTTTTAAGACCTTCTTATTTTCCATAAGTGCCGAGTCCAGATTATGAGGCCTCAAATTCTTGCGCCTCTCTTATTCTTCCATCCGTATACCTGTGAATTCATCAAAATTTTGTGCTTTCTCCCTTGTTGCAAGACCTGTAATAAACATTTGATAGTCCTCTGACATTCCATTTAATGTAATTGTTATCAGATCAATACTCGATACTGATTCTCCTATATCTCCCAACTTATTTTTTAAATTTTTGGTTCTTGAAACAAAGCTACCGATAGATTCATTTTCTTCTATTTTAACATACAAGAACTTACTTTTCAAAATGAGACTTGATTTGTATTTTTTGTTTCATATAATTCCTTTAGTGCATTTCACATTTCACAAGATGTCTTGTAGTCATGAATATGAGGGATTATATTATCTTCAACAAACATTCTTAGTAATAAATTTTCTTTGTTCTCCCACTTCGCTCAATCTTGAATCATATGTAGTTGTCGTGCATGCAACAGGTTTCAATTCTTCTCCCTTTGTGATGGACCAAGTGTCATAGCTTTCCAATAGTGTCTGCAACTTGAATTTCCAATTAACATAATTGGATCCATCCAATTTATTGGCCTTATTCAGGTATGACTCTAGAAGGGTATTAGCCATCTTAACAAAAGGTATCAATTTCAAACAATGCACAACTTCTTGCTCCAGAGTTCATGAACACCTCCATTAGCTCCAAGAATCCCTGATAGATAGATTCACAGCTC
This sequence comes from Pinus albicaulis, assembly GCA_034641835.2. Lineage (NCBI taxonomy): Eukaryota > Viridiplantae > Streptophyta > Pinopsida > Pinales > Pinaceae > Pinus > Pinus albicaulis. The sequence continues at coordinate 383,050,278 of CM076570.1, forward strand.
CAACAATGGTCGAGATGGGATTCCACACTCTGCTCAAATTAAATCTAGAGAAAATATCAAAAAAAACAAAAGAAGATTAAAAAAAAAAACAAATGGAGCTTAACCAAATTATAAATTCCACAAAAAATGGATTTACACACTTCTACTTAATAAATATGAAAAAATGTGTGCCCTTTTTCTTCATAAAAATTGTGTAATTTGCACAGTTTCCCTTAATATCACCTATGCATATCTACTCACTTTTTCTTAAGAAAGGATGGAAAATCTACCAAATCTGCACATTTTATAAATAAATAAGGGTGGCTACGTAGGCTCTGAACTTTCTTTGCCTACAAACCCAACTCGGCTGACCTCCACTGATCCACACTAATATCCACTATGCTCCAGACAGTGACTTGGTCCTCAAACGGACATTGCAACCTTCCAATGTGTTCACGTTGCTCCACACATAAATATGGTATATCTTGATTGTGCCAACAAATCTCCACACTTGCGCTCACTAGATGAGGAGGCTCCACATTAAACAATCTCTCTTAGCCACAAAGTATCACTGTGTCAATCTTAGTCACAAAGGCTCAACTCAACCCTACTGCTCAACAATCGGAATAAAAATTGAATTGAGAATGAAAACCGCAATGCTACATTGGTTAATCAATCAATCACACATACACAAATATAATGGTTACATTTTTTTTGGGAGATAACAATAATATCCTATAAAATAGGATCTAAATATAATCTTAGCATTAGGAGAATTTTGAGGTCTAAAATGGGTCTCCTAAGGAAATTAAAATAATAGTGGAAATAATAAAATATGATTAGATGGAGATGAGGGAATTTTCTCGGCTCTACAAAAAACCCTAGTTTTTTGATCGGCTAATGGAGGACCGTAACCTTTCATAGGTTACAATATGAGCCTATAGCTTGAAGAACCCTCATTGCAACTCCATTTGTGGAACATGAGGTAAACTGGGGGTAGAAAATTTAGCAGGCTGCCTGGGGATAGGTTTTGAGGACTGTTGCAGGCCTAGTGTGGTCGGACTATGGGTGGGTCACCGCTTGGCACACAGCTACTTTCTTTGACCTAGAGAACTAGTTTTCACATGGCTGTTTAAGCGCATTTGCAACGTTTCTCTTGGTTTTTTCGTTTTCGTGTTGGGGTATCCTTACCGTGCGAGGATTTTGTTTTTACACGGTGGTATTTTCCTCTATCCTTGATTAGAGTGCATCGTTGCAATCAATAATGCAAGGTATCTCTTCACGAGTCAGGTGTTTTTTCCTTTACTCCAATATCTCTATTTTTCGGTGTTTTGGGTAAGTTTCATATCATTGCTCTGTCATTTCTCTGCTTGTTGTTTTTACAGAGGCCTGCTGTCACTTTCTGGTATTTTTCATAGGTTCTACAAAGGTGGCATTGTGTGTAGCTTTTCAGCTGTGTCTTTGCTGGTGGTTGGGGGTTTGGTTTATACCTATTTTCCCTAAGTCTTCCTGGTCTCAGTGGTTGAAACCATTTTGGTCATTTCTTTGTCAGTTCTATCCCTTGGGTTTTTCTAGAGTTTTGTGGGTTTTCACTGTCGATCCACTTTCCTCGACCTCATGGGAAATGATAGGGAATTTGTTTGCATGGAACCTACGGTGAAAGATATTATGTCTGCCCGTGGTATGAAACCCACTAAGCATAACTTAGCTAATGTTTCTCTTCTGGCTCGGTCACATTCTAAAAGGGGTGGGTTGGATAAATTGAGGTGGAATCTAGTGGATGGTCTGGCCTCTCTCAGTGGTGGTGAAAAGAAAACCCTAGATCCTAGGGTCTCAGTCAGCCCTGTGGAGGTTTCTCCCCTAGTTACCAAAGGGTTGGTTGTGGATTGTTGCGGTTTGGTCTCTACCTCAAGAAAGGTAAAAAAATACAGTCACCCCGTCCTCTATTTAGATCTAGGGTTTGGAGGATGTTGTACTGGGAGCAGGTGGAGAACCGTCTGGGGGTTCTATTGTTTCCAGAGGTGAAAGGTGGTGTCTCCCTCTGGAAGTATAATACAATCCCTCTCACCTACGCCTTTAGAAAGAATGTGGTTTTCTCGGGTGGTCTTACAGTGAACAAGCTCACCGGGTGGGTTGGCCTAGATTGGGGCACAAAAGAGGTTTTGGGGAGCCACAAAATTGGTGGTTTTTGTGGAGGCTTCCCTTTCCGACAGAAACTTGGAATTGAACGGGCAGGAGAAATCTTAGACTGGCACTGTCAGGGTCAGTGGACTAGTGGTTTTGGGGGATCGACAACGAGTTTTTTAGCCCCCCTTCTAAATGCAGAAAGGGAGAATCTCTCTTTGGGGGGTATTTAAAATTCTTCTGGAGGCTCAAAAAAGAAGGAGGTATCGGGGGCTCGTACTAAATCCTCCAAGTTTTCTGTAAAACTTAACGACAAGCCGGGGTGAAGCAGAAAAAAGGGAAAGTAATTAAGGAAAGTTCAGAGTGCCCTAATCTGGATTTTGGTATTAATCTCCATTTCGACTATGTCATGGTAGCATCAGAGTCGATACTGGTTTTCAGAGCGAAACGTAAATTTTTTGCTGCTGAATACATAAAAAAATGGATCAATCAAAGTTGGGTGGATGCCTCAGATAGAGAGGTAGAGGTGATAACCTTTTCAAAAGGTTGGTTTATGGTAAAATTTAAGTATGCAGAGAGTCTTGAATGGGTTCTATCGAGATAATGGGTTTCATCATCACTCCCATTCTCTTTAAGAGATGGACTCCTCTTTCTGATGCCAACAGAGAATGGGTGGATGAAATTCCAGTGTGGGTAAGACTCCCTACGCACCCACAATATTTTTGGACCATGGAGGTGTTTCGTGCTATCAGAGACAACCTTAGGTCCTTCTTAGAGGCAGACATTTATTTCTTGGAGACGCGCTCTAGGAATACTGCTCATATTTTGGTCAAACTTGCCCCGAGATATGGCCTAATCCCAAAGATTATCCTCAACATAAATGGCCATGTTATTGGGAAATTCATAGACTATGAACACCTTCCCTCCAGATGCCACCGCTACCATAAATTAGGCCACCTGGCACGGGATTTCCCACTGGGCTTTTCGAAGAGAAGGAAACACAAGACTGGGGCAACTCATGGACCCCGCTTCAGATTCGAGGCCCCTGTTCAAGAGGAGGTGGCAGGTGCAAAGATGGGGGTGGCACACTTGGTGAATATCACTCAGCAAGGGGAGGAGGATCTCAAGGATGAGGGGACTACAGTTGAAGTAGAGGACATGCAAGAATTGGTTCTGGTTCAATCTCAGGAGTAGACAGTGACTGCCCTTGTTGATCTAGCGTCAGATTTGGTGGGTACTGTCCCTTTCCCCTCTTCTCCTGCTTTAAACTCCTTTGATATTTATTTTAATTGCATGAGTTTTCCTGGTCCCTCCAGGCATGATCCGACTTCTTCCCTCTCTGTTAGTAATGTATCTTTGGCCATGGGAAAAATAATTACAACTATTCCTAAACTTTCTATTGATCCTGTACCATACAATATCCATCCCCACGACAACAAAGCTCTGGATAAGGAGGTCCATGGTGGGCTAGGTGGCGTTCCCGCCTTGGATAAAGTTAAACGCATGAGGGGGATAAAATAGAACCTCTCCAAAGCTAAACTTAAGGCCATTCTTGATATAGTTGATGGTAGACATCTATCCCTTAAAGGGGTGCTTAGAGTAGCAGTTACCCTGGCCTTGGTATCTAAATGATTATCTTATCCTCAAATTGTAAGGGCCTGGCTAGTGCACCTAGAAAACTAGAGTTGAAAAATATAATCTCCCATTATAAACTTGACATTTTACTTCTACAAGAAACTCTGGGTTCTGGGGACCTCATCTCCTCTTTCTTGTCCTCTTTCCTCCTTGGGTGGACTTTTGTTACCTCATATGTAAAGGGTCATTTGGGAGGTCTCACTACAAGGCTAAGAAATGGCTTCGTCAAGCTGCTTAACTGCGGACCTCAGACCTTCTGATTGGGGTGGAGTTTACTTCTTTGGAGATGGTCTCAAGTTTCACCCTTGTCAATGTATATGGTCCCCGTGCTGACATGATTGGCTACTGGAACTCTTTGTTTGATAAATATTTTATGAAAGCCCCACACCTAATTGTTGGGGGGGACTTAAATTTCTCCTTGGGGCCCAAATGCTATGACAGATCCCTTAGTTGATATCTTAATAAAAAAACTTCGGGGTAGCAAGTTGATTGATCCAAATATGAACAGGTATGTTCCCATGTGGAGAAACAATCGGGTGGGCGAGGCCATGATTGCCAAAAGGTTGGATCACTTTCTTTTAAGTGACAATTTTGCATCCAGGGTTGCAAATTTTAGTCAATGGGTTGGTACTGGTGGTGTATCGTATCATTCCGCAATTCTCATGGAGTTGAAAGGGCCATTTAAAAAACCTGCTTCCCCCTTCAAATTCAATATTGGATGGCTGAAAGAGGGGGACTATCATAAGATGGTGGTCAATACTTGGAGACATGTTAATGAGATGGATGGTTCTTACACTCAGGCTCTTGTAAACAACTTAAAATATATCAATAAGGACACCATTTCCTGGGACAAAGAAAAGGAGAAAAAGGACTCCAAATACCTTCTAGATATTACTGAGGCAATGGATTAGATGTATGGAAACATTGATGTAGGGTTTGCTGACGAAGACTCTCGGGTCAGATTAAGAGAGTTGTAAAGCAGGAGAAGGGTGCTACTGAGGGATAAGGAAGAAAGCCAGAGGCTGAAGAGTCATGCCATATGATTACACGCGGGCGACGAGAATACCAAAATTTTCCACAACTATGCTAAGGGTCGCAAGAAATATAATACTATTTGGGAGCTCGCCACCCCAGAGGGTGACATGGCTAAATATTTTATAGACCTCTCCCACACGGGGAAAAAATATTTCAAGAACCTCTATGATGATCAGGGTGGAGTCTCGATTGGGGAAATCATCTAGGGTTCTGGGTGGCTCAATGTTTTCCTAGATATGCTGGCAAGGAGGGAAATGAATTTCCTCGGGAACCGATTGAGAAGAAAGAGGTGGAACATATAATCAAATTGTAACCTCCTGTTTTATTTTTACTTATTGTTACACAAGTTGTTATGACACATTGAGTAGGGATAACGAATGAGGCATTCATTATTGAAAATTTAATTCATAACTTTTATTTAAGAGATTAATTTAATGATAATTTTTCTTGAGTTAAAAGAAGAAGTAATTGTGTGGTAAAAATATTCCAAGAACCTAGGGAAGGAGGTTGAGACAGTTCTGGCAGTTACCTTCCCAATAGGTTTTAAGGAAAAATCCTAAGAGGGAAAGGGGTTCTGTGCAGATCGTGGTGAGGGTTAAGCAACGGATGTTTGCTCTGAGTTATCCAGAGCTAGTGTGTGAACCAGTGGAACTTAGTATTTACCCTAGAGAAGTAAGACTGGATTTTAAATCCTGAGGTCTAACTTCCTGTCTTAGGAAAATGCCTCAGTCCTGGTGCGGAGCAAGGGGGAGAAGAGGATGTCATAGCCTCACTCAAAGGTTTGGTGGACCAATAGTTATTGAAAGACAAGAATCAAAAATATGTAATTTAGTATTTGTATTTTACTTTCTAGTACTTCTAAATTACTGGAAAGTATGCTGGTTAAATGTCGTACATAAAAGTATAATAATGAGTACTAGTTTCACATTCATCTCTTAAGTACAGGAATTGCAAGATAGTTTAACCGATGCAACAGAAAAAAAAAGTAATGCTAGAATAATTATTGTGTCTATATCATAGAAAGAAAAATAATGCTAAAATTATCACTGTATTTTTTTTATCACCGAAAGAAAATAAATACTAGGATTATATTATCTTTATAATCGGGAAAGATGACTGTAGTTATCATTAACGAGATGAGCACCATTACGGAAAGACCATGGTAGAAAAACTGAGAAAACTTGATTTTGGAATTGTATTACTGTAATGTGGTATGTGTAAAACATAGTAAATAGCTATATTAGAGAATTATCATAATATAGCGACAAAGCATAAAAATCTAGAGACTAGATCTCAACCATAAGAACTTCCACATGTATTAAAGACTCAAAAATATGTAGAATAGACAACTTGAGAAAATGTCGAATCTTCATACCAACAGAGGTAAAGAATATAGGTTGAGGGTTTAGAGCCAGACCCGTAGAGAGGGTTGAGGCTTGGGTCCCTCACTACCAGATAAAATACAGTATACAAGCACAAACTGAAATAACTAGTTCCATTAAGTTAACGCAAAACATATAACACCGACTGTATGAGAGAGATTCCCCACAGTACTTATAACTCAACTGAACAAGAGAAAAAAGATAAGATAAAGGATTTTATTAGCACGAAAACCTTCGAAAATAAAGAGCAGAAGTTCCCTTATAGAATCCATTCCTGAATATGGAATTGAAAATTGCATGTTCAAATAAAAATACAATGAGCTAGAGTTATGGCAAGCGAAAATGTCATTAACATTCCATAACTGAACAAAAGGGAGAAACCCCTGAGAAACCGGAAAAAGGGCCAAAGCCCAGAAAGGAACCCATCTAACACTCAAGAACCAAACCTAACCTGTTCATGGGAGGTGGAACCACCTATCCTGCAAGCGACATTGGGGCAACCATGATTAATGACAAGGGAGTATTGGACGGCTGGGTCAGGGAGTACAAAATCGAATGACATTAGGGGCATACCTATAATAGAGAGAAAGTAAAAGACCCCAACCTTCTGCAAACCCACGAGCCTCTAGACTCTGGTGCCTAGGAAAACCTATTAAGAGAAAATCATGAAGAGTGACAAACCAGAGATGTTCAATCCTTCTTAACTATAGGAGAAGTGTTAATAAGAAAGTCTAAAGTTGAAAATTAGATATTCACACCCGCATCACTTACATCAGAGCCAAAGAAGGAAATTCCAGTGTGGAAGCCATTGCAAAGTTCCAAATCACCTTTTGAACCTGCAATGCATAATGATAAAAAGGGCAGAACAGGATGGTTGATGGTAAGGTAAGTAGCTGGAAAAATCTCCTGCGCCAAAGAATGTAAAACATAGTTAAGGCAAAGGGTTTTAACACCCCTGTAATGTAGACCTTAGAAAACAATAAAAGGGGAAATAGATACAATTCAAGGAAAAACTTGAATCTTACCTCCATTGTTGTTGGGAATTGGTGAAAAGAGCCCTGTCAGCAGTAGCAAGATTGTGTAAAATAAAAATACCCAAGAATCAAATATGAAAGGTAATAACTTCCAGAGCGGGGATTTAAACCTCACAATGGAGAGAATGACACTTTGGTGAGGGTTTGGGAGGGTGGGTAGTTGCCCTTACCCTCTGTCATGACTAGATCAACCGTTGATTGCTCCCTAGAGGATCGAATGACCGAGCATTTGGCAACCGATAAGCTCCGAAAGATGGAGAACATCAAAGCTCCCGAGCATGTGGTAATGAGTAAGGAACTTTTAATGTTTTAAAATCACAGTACAATAATTGCCAGCGGAAAGGTAGAGACCAGTACATGAAGATCTGAAACTTAACAAATTCCGATATGGCGTAATAAAAATAGATAAATATTGGACAGGACATATGGTAAGGGTTTCGAAGCCGATTTCCAATAGATTAGGCCAATGTCTGAAATTATAAATTTGGTCAATTCATTGTAATATTTCATTGTTAATAAACATGAAAATTGTTAAGGGTATGTTTATGAAAGACTTTGAATGTTGGGGGTAATCTAAATAGTATTGCAAATGCATGTGTTCTTACTAACTTTTTTTAATTTTTGGACGTAATTAGTAAAGTATTAGTGTGACAGCGATTACAAGTGGTATTAGAGGATAAGTTACAAACTGGGGCCAAATGGGCCAGTACCATACTATGTTTACTTCTGTTATGTTTTCTCTTAAATTTAATGGTTGGAAATTGTGTTAAGTACCAGAACAGGTGTGTGTAATCTACCATGAGAAGGGGATCAAGTCACCACACACCCAGAAACATGGGGGAGACCCATCTAGTGATCAATCCTGAGGTCAGCCCCTAAATGTGGGTGCAGTTAAGTGTATACCAACACCAGCAGACAAGAAGAATGTTAGAAGAACGTCAACGACAGACAAATGGGTTGTTGGATACGGTGCAGCAGCTGCAGACAGAGATGCATAAGGTTCACAGTGATAATGAAAGGATGATGAGGGAACACTAGAGAATATTAAAAAATTTTGTTGGATAGATAGAACCCTCCTAGTGGAAAACCTAGTCCCGAGAGAAACACTGAGGAAGAAAGAGAACATCGCCAAAAAGTACAAGATAATGTTGAAGATAGTTGAACACAAAGAAGTAATAAAAGTCGAACCTACAATGAGGTGGAATATGGAAATGTTTTAGAAGAACAAGAGCTAAAAAAACAGAAAGTGGAATTGCAAGGAGAATTCCGAAAGATCAAGCCTCCTACTTTTGACAGAGAGGCGGAGGAAATGGTGGAAGCTTGGATAATAAATATGAATAAGTATTTCCAAGTGTATGAATATAACAACAAATGTAAAGCTCATCTATCCATTTACCAGCTGCGGGAAAAAGTGACGCTGTGGTGGGAGGAAGTGAAGAATGTACGAGGAGTGGAAGATCAAAATGTAACTTGGGATGAATTTAAGCAATATTTCAAAGATAAGTATCTGGCTAAATGTTTTTCTGATGAGAAATCCCGAGAATTTCATGATCTAAAATTGGGCCAAATGGCTATGGACAATATTAGGAATTTGGCTTCTGTGATCCATAAATTGTGTAAGAAATTTTTTCGGTGTATTACGAAATTCACTTCCTTGTTAAGATATGTACCTTACCTGTGTGAAGAGAAGGCAAAGGTACAACATTTCTTGAGCAGTTTTCCAATACATATGAAGGAAATAATTGAGTTTTTAAATCCAAAAACTATGGATGAAGCGATAAGGAAAGCGCAAATGTGCTATCAACAATCCAAGGCAAAGGGAGAGATTGGAAAAGGTTGGCCTCCTTGAAAGGGGTAGAAAAGTTTTACCAATAACAGAAATAATAGATCTGGCAATTTCAAGAATGCTGCAAGGAATCCACTAAGTAACCAGAATGGAAAATTTCAAACAAGGACTACGAGGACTGGTGAGGAGTGGCATATTGAAGCTTATAGCAGACCCAACATTAGGTAGCCCCAGAAACCTCCAGTACAATGCCGGGGATGTGGAGAAGCACATTACTTCTAAAACTACCCATATCGAGGAAGGAATGAGGTGGCAACAAATCTGCAAGAGGCATTGACGATGGGGGATGTAGCTTGAAGCATACCTAGAATCAATGAAGCACTAGAGGATCGGCAAGCAGATTACCAGCTAACCATGATAGAATTATAGGGTAAGCTTCAAAACCTATTTGCTTCTATTTTAGTTGATGTTGGGGCCATCCTGAGCTACATACACCCTCATGTAGTTGAAAACTGTAAATTGTAGGATCATAAATTTAAGAAAACCTGGTTAGTACAGTTAGCTACAGGGAAAAGAAGGCGAGTCCATGCTAAAGTACCAAATTGTGAGATGAATATTAAGGAACAACACATAATTTTAGAACATAATATTCTACCCCTAGGATCGTATGATATTTTATTGGGGATGGATTGGCTGGAGAAACGTTGGTCATTAGTGGACTGCAAGAATAAAGTCATTCATTTTAAGTCAAGTGATGGGACATGACAAGAATTGAAGGGTATTAAAAATCCCTTGCAGTTATGACCTATTACTACATCACAACTAAGTAAATGCATGAGGAAGGGTTGCAAGCTTTATGTGATTCAAGTAGGATTCACCAATACAAAAGATAAGACTCTTGTGTTGGATAATATTCCTATTGTGCAAGAATTTCAAGATGTATTCCCGAAGGAAATTCGGGACTACCACCAAAAAGAGACATAGATTTTACCATTGAACTAATACCTGGGGCAACATGTGTCCTGAGCTCCATATAGAATGATTGTGCCAGAATTAATGGAATTAAAGATGCAGTTTCAAGAATTGATGGATAAAGGCTACATTTGGCCAAGTTTGTCTCCATGGGGAGCACTAGTGCTGTTTGTGAAGAAGAAGGATGGCACTATGCATATGTGTATGGATTACTGACAACTCAACAAGCTGACTGTTAAAAACAAATACCCACTACCACACATAGATGACATGTTTGACCAAGCAAGGGAGCTACAATATTTTCTAAGATTGACTTAAGGTCAGGTTACCATCAAATCTAGATTAAGGATGAACATATAAGCAAGACAACCATTTGCACCAGGTATGGAAATTACGAGTTTGTGGTACTACCTTTTGGGCTAACCAACACACCAACAACCTTCATGAACTTAATGCATGGAATTTTTCACCCATATTTGGATAAAATTGTTTTAATTTTCATTAATGATATATTAATTTATTCCAAGAATATGGAAGAGCGCAAGGAACATTTTCGCATTGTGCTAAAAACTCTGAGAGAGCATCAACTCTATGCTAAGTTTTGTAAGTGCAACTTTTTTAAGGAACAGATCCAATATTTGGGGCATGTGATTTCAGCTGAAGGAATTGTTGTGGACCCAGAAAAGATAAAGACAACTATGGACTGGAGGGTCCCAAAGAACGTAGCTGACATACGCTCGTTTATGGGTTTGGTTGGGTACTACTGATTATTCATAAATGTATTCTCCAAAATAGCTTTTCCTATTACTTCCTTGCAGAGGAAAGGGCGAGTCTTTAAATGGACTCAAGAGTGTCAGAACAATTTTGAATTATTAAAGGAGTTGTTAACTACTGCTCTTGTTCTGAAGGTAGCAGATCCCAGTAAAGGGTTTGAGGTATGTACGGATGCATGCAAGGAAGATGTGAGAGTGGTGTTGACTCAAGAAGGAAGAGCCATAGCATATGAAGCTAGAAAACTAAAGGACCATGAACATAGGTACTCAGCTTATGATTTAAAATTAACAATAGTGGTGCATGCCTTGTGGATATGGAGGCATTATCTGCTAGGAAAAAGGTTTGTGCTGAGAATTGATCACAATAGCTTAACTAGATATTTTAAGCAAGCTGATATGAATGCTCACCAAGCCGGATGGAATGCCTTCCTAAGTGAATTCGATTTATATATTCAGCATGTGAAAGGAAAGTAGAACCAGGTGGTAGACACTTTGAGTAGAAAGTTGCATGGCATTTATGAGCTATACTTTAATCAGATCGAATTTAATTTTTAAGAACATATTATGGAGGTAGCAAAGGAGGACCTAGAATACCAGTCTTTATGGCAGCAAGTGAAAGAGAATGAAAGGCAAATCAAACAATCCAAATATGAACTCAATGACAGGCAGTTCCTAATTTATCGGAAGAGAAAATATATTCCAAATCAAAATAATCTGAAAAGAATGGTTTTGGATGAATATCACAGGAGCACCTATGTCGGGAATCTAGGATATCAAAAGATGTTAACCGAAATTAGAAAGGAATACTCTTAGCCGGAAAGGAGAAAAGACATAGCAGAATATTTTACAAAATTTTTAGAGTGTCATTAGATTAAGGTTGAGCATCAACACCGTGCTGGATTGCTTCAACCAATTCCAGTGCTTGAATGGAAGTGGGAATTAATTTCCCTTGACTTTATCACTGGACTACTTGGAAACAAAGGGCATAATTATTTGATTATGGTGGTAGTCGATAGACTCACCAAAGTGGTTCACTTCATCCCTGTTCAATCTACTTAGAAGATCGTACAAATTGTTGACATCTTCATGAAAGATATTTTCAGATTACACGGTATACCTCGAGCAGTCATTTCAGATCGTGATGTACAGTTTACATCAACATTCTAGAAGACGCTATTTAGTGCCGAGGAACACAAATACATTTTAGTACTACCTACCACCCGCAAACGGATCGGAAACCAGAAAGGGTAAATAAAGTTTTAGAGGACATGCTTTTCATGTACATGATGCAATGACCAATGAGATGGGAGGAGTATCTGCATTTGGTTGAGTTTCCATACAATAACGAATATCAAGAATCCCTTAAAATGATCCCTTTGGAAGCATTTTATGGGAGACAATGCCGAACTCCTATAAATTGGAGTAGCTCATAGAATAAGATGATGCTTGGACCGTATATGTTAGAAGAGATGGAACAAGAAGTCAATAATATTAGGAAGAATTTGAAGGTAGCACAAGATCGACAAAAGTTTTATGTAGACAGGAAAATAATATTTTGATAATTTGTAGTGGGGGACCACATGTATGTGAGAATTAAACCAAAGAAGAGCACTTTACGGTGGAACTCTTGTGCCAAATTGGCTCCCCGCTACTGTGGACCCTTTGAAGTCTTGGAAAGGATAGGGCCAGTGGCCTATCAATTGGATTTACCAAGCCATATATTAGCACACAACGTATTTCATGTGTCATTATTGAAGAATTATGTTCACGATTCCAGGCACATCATACATTGGTAGGGTATACATGTAAGTCAAAAACATAATAAAATTAGAACAAACTAGTTTTATAATTTGAACTTATTCAAAATCTTGTTGCATGCAGGTAGAACCAGATGGTGATTCCCAGGTAGAACCGCAACATATTCTAGATCGAAGAGAAAAAATGCTCCAGAAGTGAGTCATCCCACAAGTTAAAGTGCAGTGGAAGCACTTTGTCTTGGAGGGGGCTACTTGGGAAGACGCAAAAGTTATGAATGAAGCTTATCCAGAGATGTTCTCATAAAATGAGTAACACCGAGGATGGTGTTTATCTCAGTGGGGGAAGATGTAACCTCCTGTTTTATTTTTACTTATTGTTATAGAAGTTGTTATGATACATTGAGAAGGGATAACGAATGAGGCATTCGTTATTCACAATTTAATTCATAACTTTTATTTAAGAGATTAATTTAATGATCACTTTTATTGAGTTAAAAGAAGAAGTAAATGTGTGGTAAAAATATTCCAAGAACCCAAGGAAGGAGGTTGAGACAGTTTTGGCAGTTACCTTCCCAATAGGATTTAAAGAAAAATCCTAGGAGGGAAAGGGGTTTTGTGCAGATAGTGGTGAGGGTTAAGAAATAGATGTTTTCTTTGAGTTGTCTAGAGCTAGTGTGTGAACCAGTGGAACTCAGTATTTACCCTATAGAATTAAGACTGGATAGAAAATCCTGAGGTCTTACTTCCTGTCGTAGGAAAATACCTCAGTACTGGTGCGGACCAAGGGGGGAGTAGAGGACGTGATAGCCTCTCTCAAAAGTTGGGTGGACCAACAGTTACTGTAAGACAAGCATCAGAAATAGGTATTTCATTATTTATAGTTTACTTTCTAGTACCGCTAAATTCATGGAAATTATGCTGGATAAATGTCATATATAAAAGTATAAGAATGAGTACTAGTTTCGCATTCATCTCTTAAGTACAGGAATTGAAATATAGTTTAACCGATGCAACTGAAAAATAGAAAAGTAATGCTAGAATAATTACTGTGTTTATATCATAGAAAGAAAAATAATGCTAAAATTATTGCTGTATTTTTTTTATCACCGAAAGAAAAGAAATACTAGGATTACATTATCTTTATAATCAGGAAAGATGACTGAAGTTATCATTAATGAAATGAGCAGCATTATGGAAGGACCATGGTATAAAAATTGAGAAAACCTAATTCTGGACTTGTATTACTGTAATGTGTTATATGTAAAACATATTCAGTAGCTATTTCAGAGAATTAACAGAATATAGCGACAGAGCATAAAAATATAGAGAATACATCTCAATTATAAGAACTTCCACATGTATTAAAGACTCAAAATATGTTGAATAGACAACTTGAGAAATTGTCGAATCTTCATACCAATAGAGGTAAAGAATATAGGTTGAGGGTTTTGAGCTGGACCCGTAGAGAGGGTTGAAGCACGGGTCTCTCACTACCGGATAAAATACAATATACAAGCACAAAACAAAATAACTAGTTCCATTAAGTTAACACAAAACATATAACACGAACTGTACAAGAGATATTCCCCACAGTCCTTATAACTTAACTAAACAAGACAACAACAATAAGGTAAGGGCTATTTTTAGCACAAAAACCTTAAAAAATAAACAGCATAATTTCCATCATAGAATCCATTCCTGAAAATGGAATTGAAAATTGCATGTTCAAATAAAAGTATAATGAGCCAGAGTTCTGGTAAGTAAAAATGTCATTAATATTCCAGAACTGAACAAAAGGGAGAAACCCCTGAGAAACCGAAAAAAGGGCCAAAGCCCAGAAAGGAACCCATCTAACACTCTAGAACCAAACCTGATCCGTTCACGGGAGGTGGAACCCCCTGTCCTGCAACTGACATTGGGGAAACCATGATTAATGACAAGGGAGTGTTGGACGGCTGGGTCAGGGAGTACAGAATCGAACGACATTAGGGACATACCTGTAGTAGAGAGCAAGTTAAAGACCCCAACATTTTGCAGACCCGCGAGCCTCTACACTCCGGCACTTGGGACAAGCTGTTAAGAGAAAAGCATGAAGAGTTACGAACCGGAGATGTCCAATCCTTATTTACTGTAGGAGAAGTGTTAAAAAGAAAATCTAAAGTTGTAAATTATATATTCTCACCTGTATAACTTACCTCAGAGTCGAAGAAGGAAAGTCTGGTGTGGTAGCCATTACAAAGATTCAAATCGCCTTTTGAACCTGGATTGTGGAATGATAAAAAGAGTAGAATAGGATGGCCGATGGTAAGGTAATTAGTTGGAAAAATCTCCTCTGCTGAAGAATTTAAATGCAATTAAGGAAAAGGGTTTTAACACCCCTGTAGCGTAGACCTTAGAAAACAATAAAAGGGGAAATAGATATAGTTCAAGGAAAAACCTGAATCTTACCTCCATTACTGTTGGGAACTGGTGAAACAAGCCCTGTCGATGGAAGCGAGACTTTGTAAAAGAAAAATATCGAAGAATCAAATCTAAAAGGTAATAATTTGCAAAGCAGGGATTTGAACCTTGCGGCAGAGAGAATGACACTTTGGTGAGAGTTTGGTGGGATGGGTAGTTACCCTTACCATCCATCGTGGCTAGATCAACCGTTGATTTCTCCATAGAGGATTGAACGACTCAACATTTTCCAACCAATAAGCTCGGATAGGTGAAGAACATCGCAGCTCTTGAGCATGTGGTAATGAGAAAGGAACTTTTAATGTTTTAAAATCACAGTATAATAATTTCTAGCGGAAAGGTAGAGGCCAGTACATGCGGATTTGAAACTTAACGAATTCCGATATGGTGTAATAAAAACAAATAAATATTGGGCAGGACATCTGGTAAGGGTTCTGAAGCCGAGTTCCAATAGATTAGGCCAAGGTCTAAAATTATAAATGTGGTTAATTCAATGTAATCTTTCAATGTTAATAAGCATGAAAATTGTTAAGGGTATGTTTATGAAAGACTTTGAAATTTAGGGGTAATCTAAATAGTATTGCAAATGCATGTGTTCTTACTATTTTTTTTTTTTTTTTTTTTGCAAGTAATTAGTATAGTATTAGTGTGATAGTGGTTACACAAATCCATGCAAAATTACAAGACCCGTGCTCTAGATGGTTGGACGGTTGAATTTTTTAAACTTTTTTTTGATTAGATGGGGGACACTATCATAAATGTTGTGTAAGAATCAAAATCCAGCGGCCTCATCCATGCTGCCTTAAGACGACGTTCCTAGCTCTCATCCCTATAAAGGACTCTCCTTCCTCTTTTGATGATTTTAGGCCTATTTTCTATGTAATTGTATATACAAAGGTATTGCCAAAACTATTGATAATAGGTTAAAGCCCATTTTATCTAAATCTATTTCTAAAGAAAAGTTTGGTTTCTTGGATGGCACACAAATTCAGGAAGTTATTGGTGTGGCATAGGAAACTCTTCACAGTATTAAACTCTCCAGAAAAAATGTATGATTTTGAAGATTGACCTCTCAAAGGCCTATGATAGGATCAATTGGCTTTATCGTAGACTCTTGCTCAAACATCTGGGGTTCCACATTGATCTCAATAACTCGATTATGGGTTCTATCACAAATGTATCTTTTGTTGTGCTGATAAATGGGGTTGCCTCCCCCTTTTATCTTAACAAACATGGTTTAAAACAAGGGTGTCCTCTCTCCCATTTGTTGTTTCTTCTTGCGGTTGAAGGCCTTAGCCAATTGATTCATCAAGCTAGAAGGGATG
Source organism: Pinus albicaulis (assembly GCA_034641835.2). Classification (NCBI taxonomy): domain Eukaryota; kingdom Viridiplantae; phylum Streptophyta; class Pinopsida; order Pinales; family Pinaceae; genus Pinus; species Pinus albicaulis. The sequence continues at coordinate 383,066,540 of CM076570.1, forward strand.
TGAGTTTTTGGGGATTGAGGTGGCTACAAATTTGTTTATATCTCATCTCTTATCTGTTGATGGCATCCTTCATTTTTGCAAAGGGAACAGGCGGGAGATCCAATGCCTGAAGAAATCATTGGATATTTTTATGAAAGCCACTGGTATGAACATAAATTTTCAAAAGTCCACCCTGACTCATAAGGGCATACAAGAGATTGATCTGGCCTGGACTCTGAATATCCTTACTTTCATTTAGTCCCCTTTTGGCTCATGTATTAAATACTTGCTGTTCTCACTCAAGCCAAAGTCTTACCGTAAGCAGGATTGATGGTGGATGGTTTCAAATATTGAAAAAAGGATTAATATTTGGAGCAACAAGTGGCTATCTAAAGCGAGACGGTTGGTTCTCATAAAATCTATGCTTATGGCTATACCCGTGTACTAGATAACACTTGCTTGGGTCCCCCTAGACATACTTAACAAAATCAAAATTATTTGTAGCAATTTTCTCTGGTTCGAAAAAGATACCAGATGACTCTCCCTTAGGTGGCTTGGGATAAGATTGCAAAGCCCAAAGAGTGGGGTGGTTGGGGCATCAAAAACCTTTTCCATTTTTCTACTTCATTGGTGGTTAAGTTGGGATGGAGAGTCCTCATAGCTAATAACCTATGGACCTTTGTGGTGAAAATAAAATACATTGACCCTTTCCCAATTTATGACTAGATCCACTTACTGGATAAATCATTTTACAGAGTCTCCTCCATATGGAAGGCCTCCCTTTTGGCTTTGAGGTTAGTGGAAAAAGGACTAGCTTGGAAAATTGGAAATGGGGAGAGATGCCCCATAGTACTGGACCCCTGGGTGGGTTCTAATAACAAATTTTCACCCTCTGCTGGTTTAAGGGAGGCTCTTCATGCCCGTGGCCTAAAAAAATTCAATTAGATCAGTGATCCGATGGGTTCTACGGTTTGGACTCAAGCTTGGACACACACAGATGAACTGGGTATTGAGGACCATTGGAAGCACGAATGGTGGGAGTGCATCACTGAACTAGAGAGTATTGGTGCTTGAATACAAAATTTATAAGACACCCTCTGTTGGATGCACTCTAAATCGGGCCAATCCTCTCCCAAATTTGGATATGCACAAATTACAAAATTGAATGAGCATGGTCAGGTCAAGTGGTGGTATAAGATTTTATGGAAGTTGGGAGGACTGGCTAAATCAAATCTCTTTTTCATTTTCATTCTTAGGCACAAGGTCTCCACTTGATATGTTCTTCAAAAGTGGTATATGATCCCTTGTTCCCTGTGTAAGGAGGAGGCTGAATCCATTGATCACCTTTTCCTCTCATTTCCTTTTAGAAAGAAAGTTTGGGAACATACGAGTTTTCCTTGCAACTCGGCTATTTATTGGAGTGTGAATAACTGTGGGGAGGCTTGGAACAGTTGGTGGGAAAATTGCATTGATCTGGCCCACATAAGTATAGCTCTACTTGTCTCCTGGGGTATATGGCTTGCCAGGAATAAAAGTATTTTCAAGGAGATTTGTTCTCAACCTGATAAAGTGGTGGTTGAATGTGCGGCCATCATCTCCTCCTTACCCCCTGTCATCGCTCACAACACCCAACAGTGGGTTCAACTGGAACACATTGATCCTTCGATCCCTTGGGCATATTTCGATAGGGCGACGGCCTAGGGCTCTTGTGGTACTCGAATGATTATCCACAGAAACCATCATATTACTCTATCTTCTACGATTGGTCTTAATGATGGTTCAAACTATTTTTCTGAACTACAAACATTAAAACTCCTTCTCTGCTAGCTTATTCATTGGGGCATTGAGTCGATTCAAATTTTTGGGGATTCACTGAATGTTATAAACTGATTTAACAATACTCAGAGATATCTGAAATTTTTATTGTTTCCTATACTTGAAGAAATACAAGAACTAAAAACTCATTTCAATTTGATTTCTCTATGCCATATCTATAGGGAACGAAACAGGGCGGTTGATTACCTGTCTAAGAATGGTCTACAACTTGCTCCGGGCACATGGACGATAGAGGAGAAAGAAGGCTTGGTTGTTCGTGTGTCGAACACCAGACCTTACTGATCGATTTTTATCTCATCAAGATTTGTCCTTTATGTTTTTTCTTCATTCATGCCATATCTCGTGGATGTTTTGTAATATAATGCTATAAAATTCCATTTTTTTGTAACACTTTGTGTAAATATTTTTGCTCGAATTTAAAATACTTACCAACATGTTTATGGACATATTTATGGGGTCGTTTTCTCTCTTGAGAGGCCCTTTGGACACATGTGTAGGTTTTTTCTCCTTAAGTAGGTCCTTCTAGTTTATACTTTGGCAGTATATGAGTCTTTTGTTGTGCTTCCCTGTGGGCTCCCTTTTGGGGGTCCCCATATGCAGCTTCTAAGCTCGTTTTCTCTGCTATTTTGTGGACGTGGTTTTTTCAGCCTCGACCCTTTTCTTAGGGTGATGCTCTCTTATGGAATGTTGTGGCATTTGCGATGTAAATTTTTGTGACTTTGGTTATAAAAAGTTTGATTTTTTCTATGGAGAAAATAAATAATAAGATTAGATTACATCATCAAATTTTAAAGGAAAAAAAGAAAAAACTACTTTTTCAACTCGTATTGTCAACTTATTTCCCTATGGGTTTACTCAAATGTCAAGCGTGAATACTCGTTGGATTTATAATTTTGATTCCTCATCCAAGGAATATCCATGTTACATATTTTTTATCAACCTTTCTACACGAAAAATGAGAAATACATCCATGTAGCGGGATCTATCGAAAGTATGCAACATAGGTACTCATTGGTCGAGGAATTAAATTCTGCATCCAATGAGTACTCCTGCTCAAAATTTGGGTAAAACATTAGGGAGATAAGTTGAAAATACAAGTTAAAAATGTAGGTTTTATTATTTTATTATTTTTTAATATTTTTAATTTTTTACCCCACAAATGGTGAATCATCCCTCATTGTTGACATCATCATCTTTAATCCTATTTGTTCTTATAAATTTATTTTCGTTGTACATTTTTCTTAGGAGGCCCATTTTAGAGCTCAAAATTTCTCTAATGAAAACAATCAAAACAACCTTTCTCCATTATTTGTAAGTGGTGTCCATTCACACACACACTTGTTTCGTCGCATGGTTGTGATCCTCCTCACTACTCCCACCTCAAGTTCCTTTCAAGATTTTTAATGATTGTATTTCAATTCACAAAGACACTTTCACCCTCATATAATCTTGTCAACGAGGTTTTTTGATGGTGCAACACATTTGGGGCGATGTGGTTGTGGATCATGGCTCCGCATCAATGGCAACTCTTCCTTTAAGTTTCACTGGTTTGGGGGGATGGGCACAAATTCCAGGGTGGAGATGGAGGCTCTATGGGGGATTCTCTATTTTGCAAAGGAAAAAATAAATCCAAGGCATCCATGTCTATGGTGAATCTAAGACTATCATTGATGGAATTCTAGATACCACAAATTTGTATCCCTCATATCTCAAAGGATGGTGGGACCAAATCAATGCTCTCACCCAAACGTTTCAAATTTTTTACATTGGGCATATATATAGAGAAAAAAATGGGACAAACGACTCTCTATACAAAATGGGCTTGAATAATGATGAATGATACATTTATTTTTTCTTTTTTATCAAATGGTGTAGTCCATGAGGAAGGGCACTCTCTTCTCTTCCATAGAGAGTGTCATGTTTGGAATACTAGATGATATTTTTCAATTTCATATGCATGGTTTCCATCATCCTTTTTGTTTGTATATTTCCCCGAACTTTTCAGATGTTTATGTTTTGAATAATATTTCTGGTACATGTAGTTTCAATATGTTTCTGCCCTAATATTTTGATCATCATATTCAAAGAAGCGGTGGCCTTCTGCTGAATGATCAGTGATAATACTGTAAAAAATGATGGACAAACTATGTAACTAGTTTTTGTCTCTATAATAAAATCCAATTTCATTTTTTTCAAAAATAAAAAAATTCGACGACTCAATTTTGTATTTGATATTCTAATGATTTTTTTTGTTTAATATTGTAAATATTTTATGTTATATTTATGTTTCTAATTTTATGTCTAATTAGGTGATTTTAGATTACTAATAAGAACATGTGTTTAATTTTGTAAATTTCTTATATTATATTTTTATTTTATTTTTAACGAAAGTTATTTTAAATTATTAAAAATATGTGTTTTTACAATATATATTTAATGATTAATCATGTTGTTTATCATATGTAATTAAGAATAATTATAATTATAACTCTATATATCAAATTTTAACATCAAAAATTTAATTATCAATTTATTTTGCTGATAATAGAATTTGAACACAAACGTGACTCTTTTTATATATATATAAACTTAACTATTTTTTATTTTTATTTTTTTAATATATAATTTAGTTTTATTAACGTTTTAAATTTTATGTTTACATTTTTCTTCAAAACTACACATACTTTTCTAATCTATTTAGAAATAGTAGAGTGCAAGAATAACATTGACATTGACTTTTCATTGTTAAACGTATTACCTTGGAACGCTCGAAAGAATTGGCTAGAGTCCCACACTCAATATTTCTTCTTTATATGTTAATTGTTACTTGCATGCATGGTAGGATGATAGTGAAAGCCAAATACATGAAACTTTATATTGCATTCTTTGTTTTTTAAGTAATTTTCTTCTAGTCTGTATACAAATACTATATTATTATTATTATTTTAGGTAAGTTAATAAGCTAATAATGTTTATTGCAATAATATTTTCATTATTAACATTATGTTATATTTTTTATTATATAATAAAGAATTCCAAAGAGAAAAGTTTTAATATTTTTTCATTTTTATTTTATTAAAATGTATTTTTAAATGTCATAATAATTACTCTAAAGATAATATAAATGTAATAACTCAATTTTAGTAGGATTGTTTTAAATTTCTCAAAAATTTAATGAATTATGATTTGATTACTATATTTATTATTAAAGAATATATATTGAATTTAATTTCACATATAATTTAATATTCACTATTTTAATTTTTAAATTGAAGATTTCAATTTAATAGTAAATTTATTTGTAATATTTTATTTTTAAAAAATTAATAAATAATTTTTAACATTATATTTCCCAAGTGGTTGTTCACTTCATCATTTCATTTTATATTTTAATTTAATTTAATTATTAACTTTTAGAGATTCTCTTGTTCACTTCATCATTTCATTTTATATTTTTATTTAATTTAATTATTAACTTTTAGAGATTCTCCAAGTGATTATATTCCATTATCTAAACTTGATAATAGGGAATTTTTTTTTTACTGGTTAGAATTTAAAAATAAATATTTTAAATGAAGTATTTTTGCAAATTTAATAAAATATTGTATTTCATCATCTAAAACACACCTTTTTTTTTTTCAAAAATTTAGTTAAAAAAATTAATTAAAAAATGAAAATATATCAAAATAAATATTAAATCACATCTCTTTATAAATGTGAAAAGTTCATCTTTTTAGGAGTGACTTTTCACACCTCCCCCCAAGGAGTGCAGGGTATAACTTGAGTGCGTCTAATTGTTAAGGGCATGTGTTTCCTCCTAAGAGGCCACAAGTTCAAAACCAGAAGGGGTAGAGTATGCATGCCTTCATAGACTTAGCAGTCAAATCATTGTGTTCCACAAACAAGAGGGTCTCATACACCAATTTGGTGTTTGGCTTGGCCACGAACTTAAAATTGGATAATAATAATAATAATTACCTTTCACCCCCAAAAGAGTGGAGGCATCATTTGAAAAAGTTGTGAGTTCTCTCTATTAGTTTTTTTATCTTATCCATTAGATATTTGATGTTGATTTTGAATGTTGTCATGAAATAGATTTGTTATTCTAATAATTTTTAGAATTATAAATATCTACTATAGAAATATTTTCTCAAATAATTTTACATTCATTTTTTGTTTTATCCTTCTGAAATTTGAATTTGAATTTGAATTTTTATTGCAATAGAAGAGATTTATATTGTTTTGGAAAAAATACTATCTATCCTTACACCGTATGATACCTAACTAGAGGTAGTAAAGGGGAGAGTCAAGCACTTGAAAATTGTGAATTGTCCACGAAAAACAGAGACCAAGACCAATTTCTACTCCACATAGGGGGGAACCAACAATAAGAGGAAAAAATAGTAGCCTTGTTGAACAGTGGAGCCTATGATAATCATAAAATTAAATTAAGTATAGGCATAAATGAAAAAATAACTATAGCCCTAAGGGTGGGTTGGGCAATCCAAAGCTAAGAGAACACTACATGGAACAGTAGCATCACAAGAATAAAGAAGTATTCATGTTAAATCTTTGTTCTTAAACCTTGCATGGTGGGGAAATCAGAGAGTTGGGTGGATAACTCATCTCCAATCATGTCATACGACCTTCCATTTCAAGCATAAGATCTCAAAATTCATCTAACCTGTGTAGAATGTTGGTATGGGAATTTCTTCTATTTATTGAGATTTTTCCAACGAACAACTTAACATACCAATATAAATCAACAATATGCAAGTAATGGTTTGGAAGGCCACATGAATTTCTTGTATTTAGAACCTAAGGAGAAATGCTTGCCATGACATCGAAATCCTGAGTGACCTGTCATTCATGACATATTTCTTCTTCCACTAATTTAATTTCTTCTTGAATGTCTAATGGTGTGCTGGCATGAAAGCTACCAGACAATGAATTTATTTGAAGGAATGATATAAATCCCCTTGAAGATCCATTACCTCTACTATAATGTATAAAACAAACTTTCTAGTGTGTCATGGCTACCGCAGGCATCATAAAATCACAATAACTCGAATTTAGGTGAGAGGGGAGTTGCATGAGGTGGCCATGGAAGAAGGAAACAATTACAAATTTCTAGTTAGGTTGCACTAACATGGAATGAGGGACCATTGAGGGACCATGCTTCCCCTTAAGAAAATATCAAAACATCAATAGGAAACTAAAAGACAAAGATAGTAGACTACCCACACATAAACTAGGTAATGTTATAGACACATAGAGACAAGGGTTAGAGGAAGTGACTAATAAGAGCCGCAAAGTAAAACCACCAGCCTAAAAATAAGTGCATGTTGTGGAGTGAATAGATGCAACAAACATGTATGGCATAAGTTTCCCAAGGGGGTTTAGCCTACCGCTTTGAGAGGAAAGGCTCCTAAAGTATGCCTCCAGGGAAATAAACGTGCACAGAATGACAACACAAGAACAAAAGTCCAACCACATCATCTTCAAAGATTATAACCCCTTTCAGAATATTTAAATATTAATTTTAATTCTTTACTTAAATTAAAGTAATTATTATGAATGGATCATGTGTGTTATTTCATTGCGACAACTAGGGTCTTGCCCTGTCTGACTGCCTCTTCACTTGTGCTTCGAACTCTTCTAATGGTTGCTCCTCTGTTCAATTCTTTCTCTGTTGTTGTTCAAGCTTCAGTGTTCTTTTCAGTGGGTAATTTGTCTTCAATGTTTTGGATGTCATGTCAATCTCTCCTTCCACAACAACTTCCAAGTTGCTTAAAAAGGTGTCACAATATTCTTGGGTGGTGGTCTCGATTCTAACATCAATATCCATTGATACTAATTTTGCTTCCTCTTCCTCTTTTCTGCTCCTAATTTCCTCGGTGGTAGGCTCGAAGTTGAATCATGTATCTGGTGTGTTTCTTTGGGTTCCATTAAATATGTGGTTCTTCATTCCTTTTGTGATATTCTAAAATAAGGGTTTGGCTCTTCTATTTCTAAATTGTATCTTCATGAAGCACATTTGAATGAAGTTTCATTGGTGGTTGAAGCGATGAGTAAGGCTAAAATTTTCAAGGGAGTTAGTTCATTTTTTTAGGTTTAATGGGTTGTGGCTAAGGCTTGTTCATCTCCACTCTTGGATTTTTGAGCAAATTGAGCCCTTAATCTCTAATGATTTGAACATATACCCTCACACAAGAAGCTTTTTAATTGATTTCTTTGACAAAGCCAATGATAGAGAAATTATTTTTTATTTTGGTCAATGGTTCTAGGGCAGTGTTGGGCTTTCTCTATAACCACGGTTCCCCTCTTTTGACCCTCTAATGGCTTCAATCTCTACTACTCTAGTTTGGGTAAGGCTCTCCAACCACCCTCTGCATTTATGGAATCTTCCTTCTTTGACAGCAATTAGTAATGCCTTAGGAATATTCTACTCCAGACACAGTGACACAAAATTCTACCTGTAACCCACATATGCCTGCATATGTATGGAAATGGATTTTTCCAAAGCTTTCCTTGTTGAATTTAAGCTAACAAGTCCAAAATTTTTATGGTTGCAAAAATTGGACTATGAAAATTTTATTTCCACTTAGAGCTTGTTATGATGTTGGGCACTCCCTCAAAAAATGTCCCAAAGCTAGGAAAACTAAAGAAAAGAAAACCAGTGGAAGACCAAGTTGGTGGGAGGCAATCACTTGAAATTATTATACAATTTCTAAGGATGTTCCTTCTCTAGCTCTTGGGAACGAGGACAATCTTCAAAAAGATAAAATTTTCTCAAAACACAATGTTAGTTGTCTTAAAGATCAACGAAATTAAATATTAAAGTAAGTGAAGATGGGTAATGATGTGGAGGTTTCTAATATCTCAGTGAAAAATGGTAACTCTTATGCTACTTAGAATTCCTCATGGAAAAAGACTTTTGGGGCTGGACATTCATTAAGTCCAATACCCTTGAGCTTGTTTCTCCAAAAAACAAGTTCGAAAAATATCCCCCTTCCGCTAATTAGGTTGATGTGGAGGAGCCCTTGTTGGGTCAGAAGGAATGAAACCATTAGTAGAGATCAAGAAAATAATGGGGACAAGATTCATCAAAAATATTTGGTTTGATCCAAGTGGAAAAAAATATGAAAAACATCTCTCTAAGGGTAACAAGAAGTCAAAAAAAGTTAAAATGATGCTATGTTGAGAATGGAATGCAAATATCTATTAACTTTAGCAACCTTTTAGAATGTTTTCAGTTGAAGTGGAATCAATTTTGTATTAGAGAATTCTCTTATAGAAAAATTGAATTGATTATGTGTGTTCAATCCCAAATCCCTAATCCTTATAATTGTTAAAAAAAAATTGTTATTGTGATAAACCAAATTCTATCATTTTTAATATAATTCTCAATACTCATTCCTTTAAGAAAATAATACTAATTATTAAAAATATTTAACTTCCCATAACATTTATATTCAATTAAAATTTATATTTTTAAAAATTAGGTTCATAATCCAATATTCTCATTCTTATTTTTTTCTCAAAACAAAATAATTAAAAACTGGAGATTTCGTATCTTTAGAGAAATGCAAATAATTTTATCCAAAAAAAATTGACTCCATATAAACTCAAGGCCTAGTGCTCATGAAAGATGCGAGAGATTGTAACCTATCCATCCATTGGAAAATATATTCCCAAAAAATATCAAAATGTAAGAGTTAATATACAACCTTTTGGATGTCCCACTCCAATAATGCTTGATTTTGACGGGATGTAAAGCATGGAAAAAATTCACATGTTCAGCTCACCAAAATAGTGTTATATTAGGGTGAGCTTTATTTTTGGGTTTATTAGTTATTAAATGCAGTTGGGCATATATTGCTTATTGTTGGATTTAAACTAATTTAAATCCAATGGTGGTGAGCAGTATATGCCTAGCCGCATTTAATGGCCAATAGACCAGACAAAACTTATTAAATAAGGCTAGGCATATACTGCTC
>CM076570.1:383076454-383184037 GCA_034641835.2 Pinus albicaulis
GAGGTACTTGGGCATACTGTCGCCTTTCTCCATCTTTATGTTTCTGAGTCTATCCTTGAGCGCCAATTTCCTCTGGTCGCTCTTGCTTTGGAATAAATGTGTCAAAGCTTTCCACATCAAGAATGGAGAAGCCTTACCATGAAGTTTGGATACTATGTGATCCTTCACACTTTCTAACAAAATCCTTCGACACTTTGCTGTCTTCTTTTGCCATGCATCAAGTACGGCAACATCACTAGAAGTAGGCTTTGGAATTTCTGCATCTATGAACTCCTTCAACCGATTGTCATCTAGCACCGCCTCCATCTTGTCCTTCCATGCAATATAATTCAAGCTGCCCTCAAGGGCATACTCCAATCGCAAACCGTTGAAAGACATCTCAACTTCGACGCCAAGAAAACACTGCTGCAAATTCGAATTCCACCAGCACAAAACTCAACCGCTTCAATGTTTTGCAATTGCTCCAATGATCAATATCGCTCTGATACCATGTAGAAATTTGAATAGCTGTTAAATTATTCACCGAGATTATCCTGATCACACACTATTTGAGCTTCATGCATAATACATAACCTCTTCTACTATTGATCATCAATTTGCGGAAATATAAACAATCACATGCGCACATTAAAACCATAAACAATCACACATATAAACATAGTATTTATGGGAAAGCTTAAAGCTGAAAACCCCCAACTATCTGTATATTATAATGATAGAGATCATGTAACAATCATAGTACAGAAGCTCCTCACAAGCTCTCATGCACACCCTCAATTGCTACACACTATCAAGCTAGATCTAGCAAAACACATGCTCCAATCTTTTGCCACTTGATAGCCAGCCTCTATTGTGTTTTCAATGCTATGGGATGGCTCATTAGATAACATAAACCTCTTGGCTTGTATTGCGAAATCCTCATGGGCTTCTCCAGCTATCTGTGTGTTGCAAATAGCAACTGTATAGTCACAACTGATAGTTAACCTGCTCTTTCACCTATTTCTGCACTAGTCTCCACTGAAACTGTCCATGCACTAAATTTAACTGATGCATTCTTTAGTAGATTAATGAGTTTATAATTAGTGAATTAATTAATAATTAATTCACACCACTCTCACTAATTTTATCAATTAGTTAAACCAGATACAAATAGCTCAATTATGTTTAGATTAGTTAAACTGAATACAACTCCACTAACTTCCTCAATCAACTCCACCAAACTCTGTCACATGAGTTCTAACTGAAGTCTTCATGCAATAGCTCCACATAACCCTTAGGAATAGCGTAATTCCTTCTGTCATCTCCTGTGCCACATCTGTGCACTTAACTGAAGTGCTCTAAGAGAATAAGATAATGTTTAGAGTCCAAATATTATTAAGAGCTAATAATATTCGACATATATATTTTTAGACTGGCAATCTAAAAATAGATTCCGCCCAATATGTCTAAAAATAGAAGTCCATATATTTTTTTCCGACTTGACCAACCATCCACAAATAGCATCATGCAACTTATCGAACATGATCCATATGTCTAAAAATAGACATAGTCTAAAAATAGGCTTTGCGCCAAAAATAGCCTGCGGGCCCGGGCCCACTTAGTGAAGGCGACTTCTTTCCACTAAGCTCATCATCTTGTTGCAATCTCAACATCAAGGCAACAAAAGGAAGAACCAATAAGAGGGTTAATAAGTCAGGACGTTATCTTTTTGAAAAGGGGCATGCTAGGCACACTAATAATAGGTCTCAATACATGCCAACTCGCATTGTGTGCCAAGTGCTAATGTATGTCAATGCATTCGACCACACACTAGGATGTTTTGCCCAACATTCAGCTTGGAATACATTTCCCATGACCTTGGTTATTAATTTTCCTTTATTAACTTTATTTACATGAGTTTTTTACCAGGGTCATTATAGAACCCTACTCCTTGGGGGAACACTGTCCTCGGTATTCAGTGATACCTACAACCAACAAGACTGCTAAAAGAAAAACAAAATTCCCATGGAGATTTATAAATTAGCTCGTTTCAGTATTTAAATGATCAACCTACTATGAAGCAAACAAACATGACAACATAACAACATGAAAACCACAATGGAATGACACCCATACCGCTTATTGGAGCTTTATAAATCAACTCATGGAGGTATTTACATCCATATACATTTGTACATATACCAAAACATCATACCAAAACATATTCCAAAAACATTTTCTCAACCAACAAATAGAGAAGGATAGATAGCTCGCATATGATCTGCCATGTCCCATGTAGCTTCATCGGGCCCAAAGTGCTTCCACTACACTTTAACCTGCTCGATTGCTCGTTTTCAGAGCATGAGCATATTTTTCTACAAAATACACTTTGGTTTCGGCAAGAATTATCCTTTTGGCTTCTCCTACAATACAGAATATTCAATCCAATGATTATCATATTTAACATAATTCTTAAGCAATGGCACATGGAAAACATCATGTACTTTTGCTGTCAGAGGCAGGGAAATTCGATAAGCTAATAGTCCTATCATTTCAATAATATTGAAAGGTCCACAAAACCGATGTGCCATCTTGGAAAATGATCAAATACTCAAGGATATCTTCTTGGGCTTGATGCACAAGTACACATGTTCCCCAACCTGAAACTCCTTATATATCCTATTCTGATTTGCATAAAAAAAATATTCCTGTCTTATGTTTCCTTTTGATTCTTCTTGATTACCTGTATTTCCTGTTCCATATTTGCAAACATGTCCGACCCTAACACCTTGTTCAATGGATCACTCAAACTAATGGGAGTATTACAAATCTTCTCATAAAGTGCCTCAAATGGATGCATCCTTAGTGACTCTTGATAACCATTATTGTAAGAAAACTCAACCAATGGAAGGTACTCCTCCCATCCTCTCTATTGATGCATCACATACATCTCTATGAGAAGATCATGATGAACCTCCTATAATAACCTGCTAACCCCATAAAGGACCTTACCTCATCCACGTTCCTAGGAGCTTCCCACTCCATGATAACCCTTACCTTATCTGGATCCACTGCTATTCCTTCCTTGGAAACCGCATGTCTCAAGTAATGTACCTTTGTCTGAAAGAAACTAGTTTTTCTAAGCTTGGCATAAAATTTATGTTCTCTTAGAAATATCAATATTGCTGCTATGTGTTTGACATGCTCTTCTTTATTTTTAGAATATATAAATATATCATCAATGAATAAAATAATAAAATTGTCCACATAAGGAGGCAACACACTATTCATCAAGCACATAAAAGTAGTTGTAGCATTAGTCAAATTGAAAGGAACTACAACAAACTCATAATGTCCATACCTGGTTCAGAACATTATCTTGTAAATATCCTCTTCCTTGATGGATACCTCATGATATCCGGAACTCGAATCAATATTTGAAAACAATCTTGCTCCCTTCAACTCATCGAACAAATCATCAATCCTCAACAATAGATACATGTTCATGATGGTCACCTTGTGCAGCTGTCTGTAATCGATGAATAACCTCAGAGTACCATCCTTCTTCTTCACAAACAAAATTGGTTCACCCGAAGGCGATACACTTGTCATAATGTATTCATTTTCAATCATTTCCTTTAACTGCAACTTCAACTCTACTAGCTCCAGTGTTCTCATCCTGTACGATGCCTTGATGATAAATTTTCCCCTGGTACAAACTGAATAGAAAATTCCACTTCTTTGTGAGGTATAAATTCTGAAATATATGCTAGAAACACATCCTGAAAATTTTGTAAAACCAAGTAACTTCTCAATACCTTTGCATCCTCAACTTCCTTACCTTTGTCACTAGAAATATGTACTGCAAATAACACTCACCCTTTTTTCTGACTCCACTTTTCCCGCATATTTTTCATCATCCTAATTCATGTTTCTTTCTTCTTACCCTCCTAGACTCTTTTTTCTCCATTATCATTCAAACACTCAATGACTTTGTCATAACAATCCACTTTGATCCATTGAAGATACAACTAGTCCATACCCAAAAGCATGTTATATGAATCCAACGATAATACATTCAAATGTACTGATGTATACATACCATTCAACTCAAATGCACAATACCTTACCCAATGATGAATTCACTTATTTGTACCTATATCACTAGTACAAAATGGCTAATTAGTTACTAAAAAAATCACTAAAATTTTCATATAAGCGACTATTTTTTGGTGGGTGACCAATAGCAGCTAATTTACAATATCTTATAACACGACCAACTTTTAGTCCTTTTTAGCTTAGTCATTAATTGGTTATCTAGTAGTATATCTGGTCATTAATTTGGTCACTGATTTGGTCATTAATTTAGTCATTGATTTGGTCATTTATTTAATCATTGATTTAATCATTAATTTGGTAATTAATTGTCATAATTAATGACCAAATATACAAAAAAATATATTACTATATGATCACCTGAGAAAACCAATTAATGACCAAAATTTTGGTCGTGTTATAAGATACTGTAAATTAGCTACTAATAGTCATATATATACAAATTTTAGTCATCGTTTGAAACCAACTAATGACCAAAAAAATATGACTAAATTTTCGTCGTCTTATAAGATATTGTAAATTAACTACTAATAGTTGTATATATGCAAAATTTAGTCATCATTTGTAATCACAAATTTACCATTTGCAGTAGGCATTTATCTTTTTTTGGTAGTTTCATATTAATTATATAAACGACTAATTTAGTAGTTTATATTCATTTCATTTACTTTCATTAATAATCATTATAAATTACTAGTTTAATCACATATTCATTTTATTTGTGTTCATAATTAATCAATATAATCTACTAATTTAGTAGTTTTAATTTGATTTTGGGTTCATTATTAATCAACATAAATTAATTTATATGATTTAAAAAATGTACAATGTGAATGTTCATCTAATATGAAAACACAAAGTTGCATATGTTCATTACAATACTAAACAATATCAAGTGCCACTATAAATAATTTCAACTACATAAATTATATTATATGAAATTTTAAAGTATTACAATATGAGTTTCCAACTTAATATTGGTTGGACTACAATTTACACATGAAATGATGTTTCATCACTTCAAAAAATTATCATTGTGTTGCCAAGGCATTGTAGGTGAATTCACCAACTCTGAAGACTTGACCATCAGTCTCTATATGTGTTTCTTATGTGGGATATTGGCTCTAAGGATATCACCAGATGAGTTATCCCGAATCACTCTTTGCATTTGTCGCTCCAATATTATTGCTCTCCTATTTTTTTCAATTCTTGCTTCTTACCATCAATACTGAGTTCATTTTATGAAAACAAAAGAAGTTACGATGCAAAGTGTAACACATGAAATAAAATGAACACTATAAGATAGGCTAAATTAGATTATAAATATTTTATATGACATATACCTCAACATCAATAATGTCAAAGCCATTTTCCCCCATACAAGTAAGAAAATTGAAAAAAATTTCTTCAGTGGGGCGATACTAGCCACTATAATGTGACCATATGAAATATATAGAAAAAGAAAATAAAATGTCCACATATATAGAAAATAACACCTTAGTAACTTAGTATTCAACCATTAGGGAAATCTTGGGAACAATCATGTCAACTAAGTTATATGCTAAAAAGCTCAAGTTGTAGATAACTTGTGAAAATAAATAATCTAAGGTGTGATGTTTAATCCTTGTCATTTTATTCACAACAACATTTCATTGTCTCATGCATGAACTTGGTTAAGTATATAAACAACATGTGTTTAATTAACAGCATGTGCTTAATTAACAACATAAAAGTAAACTTTTCCGATAGTCATGAAAATATTTTAACACAAAATAGCCATAAGGATTCCAATCAATATAGTGTAATACTAATTTCATCTTCAATCTTTGGTTGTTGTTTAAATGGAAATGATACCAAATGTTTTCAAATTTTTAGTTAAAATACAAAAATAAATCAAAATAAATGTCTAAAATACAATTAAACAATAAAGAGAGGATATCATGGAATGAAAATTGCAATTATAAAGAGTATGTTTACCCATCCATCGATGTCATGTCTTACATTCCTAAAACATTTTCTTGCCCAAAATAACCATAAGGTGAAATAATCACAACATTAAAAACCATAGGAATTCCTACTAGAAACATTTCTAAAGTCAATGGCTTAGGTGCCTAAAGGATCTCTTACAACAAATGAATCATATCCAAGAAGTGTTATGTATAGTCTTTGCGTCCTTTTTCCAATCACATTTCTTGTAACCTACCCACAAAAAAGTCAAGTAACAATCAAACGAAAACATTAACATTTGTTTTTATCTTTTATATCTATAAAACTTAAATATCATTTGTTGCATGAACATATTAATTCATATTTAAACCTTCCTGACATATGAAAAAGTATCAATCAAGTAGGACATCAGAAAAATCAACCTCAATGAGGTCCTCAAACAATTTCTACAATATCAATATTTTTCTTGTTGTGATATCTTGGGTAGAAAAAAGAACATATCTGCAAAATAAAAAAGCATATATTACTTATGTTCAAACTTTGTATATGGTGTATTCTTAAGCAGTTTTTTAAGATGTTCCTCTGCCTTTACCAAAGTGAATTGTAGCTTGGTTAAAATATGTATCATTTCATTCAATATCAATTTCTACAAGATAAATGTCACACATTATTCTTTCTCATTTCTCAACATGCTACATATGATAACCTGAAATTCACATAAAACCAAGAGAAAATCCGTTTGTAACCAAAACAAACAAATAAGCAGTGTCTCCAATAAAACTTCATTTTAATATTAGCAAATGAAAAGAGAGTGGACCATTTTTTTGTTTGACTTTGCCTATTTTTGTTGTGAAAGTGCTCGACCTTTAGGAACTAACAAATGTGAGGGAAGTTGTAAATGTGAAAAAAAATATGTTGACCTAATTTGTAGACTTCTTCAAAATGATGTGAATGATGCCATTTTTGGATGTGGTAAATCTCATAATAAGAAATGGCCACATTGGATGCAAATATTAAATATAAAAACTCGTGGAAATGGCATGTATTCTAGTAAATTAAATTGCAATGATTACCATGGGCCTCCACGGGTTATAGGTCCTCAGTATGTTAGTCTTGATGATGAAAGAGAGATGGAAACTATAAGTATTGGCGGTCCGAGTTTGTATGGTGGTTATCTTCAAACGAAGGTCGTGATCTCAATGAAAATAGGTTTTTACATGGTAAACCTAGATCTAGTCTTCACCCAATTTCATTCCATCATACTTTTTCACGGCTAAATAGGACATAATGTTCCTTCAGGTTATAACAAGATTTATTTTGAGGTTATAGATAAAGCTTATGGGCCAAAGAAAATGGATTTTTAGGCTCCGAGAGATATGGATAATTTAAATGATAAAAATTATATGTTTTTTCCCAATATTCAATTGTAGGGATACATTTTGTGGATTTTACTAATAGATAGAATGAGAGAAATAATCCATGAGGAGAATCTACTAGGCATTTTGATTTGGGAAACACTAGGAGATAATCAAACTATTTAGGTTCAAATCAAAGATGGTGTTGATTCTTGTAGCTCCTCAGTTGATGGTAATTTTTAAGGTAGGAATTTCAATTCTTAAAGGGTGGGGTTCTTCAACATAATTGCATCTGCCTTGGTCCTATCACCCAAAAGAAAAACATAATAAAAAAAGAGTAAATATGTCAAGTTTAGGGAAATTCATATTTGTATAGTTGTCAAGCTTATAGTTCTTTTTTAATATGTTATAAATTTGTTGAGACCACCTACTCTACAGTAAAAAATAGCAGAGGAGCCATTATTCATACCTACCCATGGTCTCTTTTAGTCATGATTGAAGAATAGGCTAAGCCATTAATTAGAATTGCAAAGATATTGAAGAAAGAAAATTCATTATCTAGTTAACCAATTGCACATTAAACCCTATATGGATGAGTAGCCCTAAATAAAAGACAGTTTTCTATATTATATGGCTTGGAAAGACAAACTCACTAACATTGCTTGTAATTTTTTGGTTTGATGTTATAAATTCCTTCTTGGGCTACTCTTATTATGTACTAGATTTGTTTCCTAGGAAGGATGCAAAATTCTTCTAATGACATGGAATCAACTTAGTGTATTTTGACCCTACATAGAATAATTTTTGCAATGATTTTGTAGATGCAATTACATAGTGATATGGGTATGCAATCATCTCATTCTTGTCTAATTTTTGGGATTAAAGCCTGAAATGTTGAATTGAAATATCCCAAATCCTGCCTATGTCTTTTAATTTGTCAGCAATTCTTAGTTGGTCAGTTTGAAGGAAGCCATAGAACATCTAGAAGAGTTCTATTGTCATGCTAAGTGGCTGAGGATTATTTTCCTTTTGGAAATAGTGCAAATTTTTTTTTAATTATTCCTTTAATATGTGATCCATCAATGCCTCATTACTCACCTCACCTACAAAACTGGGGAAATATGAAGTCATATTTAACTATCTCTCTTAAATTTATTCTATCATCCTCTTTATGAACTCCCTCAAAATGCTCTATTGATGAGAAAATTTCTCCTCGAGATGAGACACATTCTCATGAGGCAAAGTTTGTTGATAAACAACATCTTGAGACAAATTTTCATTATAATTATGAGATGTTGAAAAGAAAATATCTGCTATTTAGTAAAGGCTATCCACGAATGTTAGTGATTTGGTACAAGGAAAGACATGGAAAACGAGGGAATTGTGGAGACTCCCTACAACTCTTTTCCCAAATGTGACACTCGAGGATGTATGATTATTAAACAAATATATTTGAGAACGTGCACCATTTTGAAGGCAAGACTGTTTCGTATGTAGGCACATGAAGTTTGATGCAAGCTCTTGCACCCGATCCAGATAGCCAACCTGCTTATCTATGACTACAATATATGTGCTTCCCTGCTTGTCAACTACATTTGATCCAATTCTCAGTCGGATTATGCCTGATGACCCATCACTATGGCTTCAATTAGGCTACTCGACCACATGTGTGGTGGATACTAAACATGCACTAAGACAGGTCTAGTTGGATCTAATAAAAATCCTCCCTCAACAAACTAAATATGCCGACAATTTCCCTTCTATCGGTCATTTTTGTGCCTTTTACCTAGCGATTTCTCAACGGCTAAGTGGTGTCGACTAGTCTAGCCCATGTTTCTTCCTTCTTAGTGAGTTTCCACCTTATGCTTCTTGTCGTTTTGTTATTGTTGAGTGCGGAGGTGCCTGTAGGCCATAGTTCTTCCACAAACGACTGTCGACCATACCTTCTTACCTCTCCTGGAAAACTACACTCGAAACTACATGCTTCTTCGAAATGATGCTAGTAGATCCTTTTCTACCAACCGAAATATCAACCACCCCTTCTTTGCGCAATTTTATTTTCCTATTGGCAACAGTGCTTGACCCTTATTTCAACCACTCTGTTTTTCCCCATGAATTACACATCCTTGTCACTTGTCGATAATTTATTCAACCCCTAAAAAACATACATACTGATCTATATGACCCTTTTTTAATCCTTAAAAAAAATTAACAATTTCTTCAAGCAACTATATGACTGATTTACGTCGATCCTAAGAAAATTTCTTTTGCACGATCACAGTCAAACCTGGCCTAGTGGTCATGTACAAGACCTAGCTTCTGAGATTTTGAGATCAACTTTCTTTAGAGTTTTTTCTATGATACCATGTTATATTTCCTGCAGACCTAGGACCTGACACTTAAATTACTAATAGAAAATTTATCAATTGATTTAAATGAACATTTCGGTTCCTAATACAATAAAATTCAATGGAAGAAAATATTTGAATATCAATCATAATGACAAACGAATTTTCTTGTCATTGACTTGCTGTGAATATTCATTATCTGATACCTCTTTAAGATGGAAACATAATTAGTACATGCAGTGGGTTGTAGTCATAAAACATGGAAAATAATGCATTAGTTTAATCCATGCCCACCTCGCCTCGCTTCCCAAATTAACACAATTATTGTAGTATCAATATAACTAAGACGAATTTTGACAGTCACAAAGTCCTCTCCTTTCACCTCACATTTTTATTCAATCCACCGTCTCATCATATCATCACCATGCTTTCTTCTCTGACAATGAGATAAGAGTCAACAAGGAAATGTTTCAAAGTACAGTAAGAAAAATAGGATATGAAATCTTACATCACATTAAATTTATTGAAATATTTTCAAAATTCACCACTCTAAGTAATCAAATAAATCCTTGGTGTTAGATATATAGCCCCTACATATCCCATTTTGTTTTATTTTCAAAGTAGGCAAGAGAATAAGTAAAATAGCTCATGTTGGAGAATATCAAACCCAAGCAAGAGGAAAACTTTTAAACACGTAATAAAATTATCTTTTTCACATATTTGAAATATATGATTTCAATTAGTAGAGTCAATATATGTGTATGTGAAAATGTTCACACTGATTCATATAGGTAGGAATTTAATTTCATAAAATATCTAAACGATCCATTGGTTCTTTGAAATTTGAATTAATGATGCTATTGCAAGTAAAATATAAAACATATAGATTAGATACAACAAATTTACAAACCTGAAGAGCACTTTACATCAATCGTGTGATGTCTCGAGAAGACTCAGCAATCAACCTAGACTTTTGCGATGCCAACAAAATCATTATATGTTTATGTGGTGAATTAGTAGACAAACTACGAGGAAAATGTTCATGTTGTTTAGTTTCCCCCTTTTTAGGGTCCTTTTCTTCCTGAAACAAGTTACCATTTTGTTGAGATGGACCTTCTCTTCTACACTTCCTTTGAAATGTAAACCTAGTAAGTATGTTGTGTGCCTGTTGCTCAAGAGCCTTCACATTGATTTCTGGACCCTAGCCCAGATTGATACTTGTCATATCACTATGAATGTTTTTGAGCCCTTTTTGACAAAAGGCATGCTGGCTAAATTTTCTCGCTCACATTGTTTTCCTGTAAGATCTAATGCAACTGATAACCTTGCTTTATTTCCATCACTTTGAACTATCCCTGTCAAAGATGCACCTCCACCATAATTCCTATTATCTAAAGTCTCCAAGGTTATGCCTATATTTTCTTGAGATGAATGCATTGTTGAGCTATATAGTGTAGATTTTACACTTACTCCATACCTAACAAGAAGCTTACTACGAGTAATGAAATCAAATTTTGGATTTCCGTTATGTTCAACATGCTTATTGGTATCCAGTCCACAACTATTTGCATCTTTGCTTTCAATTTCCATGCCTAGACTCCCCATAGTAGAAGATGAAACTTTCTCATCTCCACCAGAATTTTGAGAAGATTCAGTTTCCCATGCTCTTGCTTCTCTATCTTGTTGAAGAAATGTTGCACTATATACATCTGGACAAGACACACATATTTTTCATTTTCTGCATTTCTAACTGCAATAGCACTTGTATCAGTCATAGCTAATTTGCTCTCAACACCTAGGGAGCCATCAGACTCTAAATTTGGAGATTATTTTCTATCCAAATGTACTGAAACTCCATCAATTATATAAATTTTCCCTTTAAAGGTTATAAATATTTTTCTTTCAGAAATAAAACACCCATCATTTTCTTTTCGCACAGAATTAATGTCCTCGAAATCAACATTTACATTGGTATTTTCAAAATGAGCACAAGGATATGCCATTAAAATAGAAACATGTTGTCCCATTCCATGTGTGCAATAATCCCATGTTAAACTTGTAGCAGTAGTTACATGTATATCTATTTGGCCTTTAAGACAGACAGTGCTTGCCATATGTCTTTGCTCAATTGACTGTGACCTTAAATCATTCTTAGTAGACATGCATTGTTTGTTCTCATTTCCTTTTGATAAAGGAAACACATGTGCAGTTGATTCATTAGTAGTTTCTCTATATCTTCCCTGTTTGTCTCCATTTGCAGGTATATATCGTTCTTTACACTTCATAATTACAGATGGAAAACTAGGTTTTCCAATAATCATGCACTTAGGTGATTTCTTTGTTGTCGATGTTACTTGCATTAATGGGTGGAATAGAATGGAAAAACAAAGAGCACAAAATACCCCATACAATGTTAGTTTCTAAATTAGTAACATTATTAAAAGTAATAATAATAGCAAGCTATGGTTCTAATAATAAATTCCTAGAAAAAAAATATGAAGCTTTAACCCTAGTATATTTCTCTTGCTTGAATATTCTAAGGAAGGATGCATTATATCAAGACAATTGTCATCCAATGGGCACATCACGTTTTTCATCTTCTCTAGTACTTCTCCTTTTCTTCTCAACTAAGCCTTCAATTTTTTCATTGTATCTTGCAATGTCGGTAATTTAGCTTCCATTTCTTTTATTTGCTTCCTTTCAATCATGCATGCCATTTCTTCTTGAATAATCTGAAGGGAGATAATCCTTATCATTCAAAATTGTCTTTATCATAGGAGAATACGCAGATATATCAAGACAGTAAAACATATATAGATTGTACAATGAAAAATAAGAAATCCAAACAATTCAACTTTACTCTATAATTGGAGAATACTGAGCGGCAAGCTAGTATAAGGTAGAAAATAAACCATACAATCAAGGCTCCATACATCCAGAAATTATGTACATGTATGTAGAGAAATAAAGTATGATAAAATGTCCATTGTTTTGGTAGCTCCAAGTTTTTTTTGTGGAGTTGTCATTACTTTCTTGGTTTAAGTGAATACTACACAAGTCTCGCCACTATGGAAAACATGAACAACATGAAAACCTCTACGTATTTTCCTGTTACTTATAAATATTTTTGGAGAAACTCAATGGTTTGTGGTTTAACAATGACAAACGAATTACACAATGGCAATAAAATATAAATAAATAGAGTAAAAAAATAACACTATAAGAAAAAGCCTTACCTTGTGTGCCACCAAGCTGTTGAAAAACATTTATTAACACCTATCTAGATCAGGTGACCAACACCTTCTACCCTTCCTTTTTCTTTGAGCTTGAGATGTATGTTGAGCCTTTTCAAGACAACATGTGATCAATGTAAGGTGCTCGTCAGGTTTGATTTTTTTTTTGTATCTAATCTATCTCAAGCTGGAATTTTGTGATGCCAACATAATAATTTTGTGTTTCTTTGGTGATTTATAAAACCGAATACCAGGAAAATTTTCATGCTATTTAGTTTCCCCCTTTTTAGGGTCCTTTTCTTCCCAAACCAAGTTACCATTTTTCTAAAATGGACCTTCTCTTCTACGCTTCCTTTGAAATGTAAACCTAGTAACTCTCTTATGTGCTTGTTGCTCAGGAGTCTTCACATTGGTTTCTAGACCCTAGCCCACATTGATATATGTCATCTCACCATGAATGTTTTTTGAGCCCTTTATCACGAAAGGCATGCTGGGTAAAATTGCTCTCTCAAATTCTTGTCTAGGAAGATCCAATCCATCTGACAACCTTGCTTTATTTTCATCACTTTGAACTATCCCTGTCAGAGTTGCACCTCCACCATCATTACCATTATCTGTAGTCTCCAGTGTTACGCCTATATTTTCTTTAGATGAATTCATAGTTGATCTATATAGTGTAGACTATACACTTACTCCATCCTTAACAAGAAGCTTGCTAGAGGCACTGAAATCAATTTCTAGATTTCCCATCTCTTCAACATGCTTATTGGTATCCAGTCCACAATTATTCGCATATTTATTTTCAACATTCATGCCTAGACCCCCCTAGTAGAATATGCAGCTTTCTCATCACCACCAGAAGTATAAGAAGATTCAACTTCTCGCACACTTGCTTCTCTATCTTGTGGAAGAAATGTTGCACTATATACATCTGGACAAGACACACAATATTTTTTCCTTTTTTCATTTCTAACTGCAATAGCATATGTATTAGTCGTAGCTAATTTTCTCTCAACACCTAAGGAGGCATCAAACTTTGAAGTTGGAGATGATTTTCTATCCAAATGTACTGAACCTCCATCAAGTGTACAACTTTTCCCTGTAGAGGTTACAAATATTGTGGTTTGAGATAGAAAACACCTAGCATTTTATTTTTGCACAAAATTCATGTCTTCAAAATCAACATTTACATTGGTATTTTCAAACTTGGCATAAGGATATGCCATTGCAATAGAAACATGTTGTCCCCTTTCATGTGTACAGTTATCCTACGTTAAACTTGCAGCGGTAGTTACAGGTAGATATATTTGGCCTTTAAAACATAGAGTGTTTTCCATTTGCCTTTCCTCAACTGATGATGACCTTAAATCATTCTCAATAGACATGAATTCATTGTTCTCATTTCCTTCTGACAAAGGCTGCACATATGGAGTTGATTCATTGGCAGTTTATCTATATCTTCCCTGGTTATCTCCATTTGCAGGTATATGTCATTCTTTGCACTTCATAATTACAGATGGAAAACTAGGTTTTCCAGTGAGCATGCACTCAGGTGATCTAGAAGTGGATATAGAAGTACATTACAATTCCCTCCTTAAGGTAATCTGGAAGTGGAATATTCCGTAGAAAATTAAATGGTTTGGGTGACTTTCTATGCACAACCGAATCCGTACTTGGTAGAATCTTCTTAAGAAGGGATTTGTTGGTCCTAGTGTATGTATCTTATGCAGAAGTGGGGAGGAGGAGATAAAAAACCTTTTCATTAGTTGTTTTTATGCTAGGGCCATTTTGCAAGGGGTGATGGAACACCTTAAAATTCATCAAAAGGTCATTGTGTGACTTCTCTCTACAATTGTATTAAAATATGGATAAAAGATAAATCATTTATGACTCTTCCTTTCTATACATACATACATACATTATGGATCATATGGAGGAGTTTCAACGCCATTCTCTTTGAGAATCATGATATACAAGTTAAGGAGGACATCATTAAATATGTGGGACATTTCAACGAAATTGGACCTCTTCCACCACAAAAAGGCTACAAAATCTTTAGATAGGTAGAGGTATGTAAGTCTTTCTCCATTGTTTTTTTTATGGGGTTAGCGCTAGGAGGGCATGCAGATGTGAAGCAGTGATTTACACATATAAATCAAAATGTCCTCATTTATACTGGGAAGTAGGTAGGGTGACTAATAGTAGAGCCGAAATCATCGATTTCTGGGGAATCTTCATTGTGGAAAAACGGTTAGTCATTGAATGTATAAAAATTTTTGGAGATGCTAAAGGAATCATCGAATGAGAAAAGCGAAACTATGTTTTCAATCCCCCCATTTTAAAAAAATTGATTGCCATTAAAATACTGGTAAGACAATTTCAGAGTGTTAACTTTGACCATTTATTTAGAGACTGGAAATGGAGTGTTGATTTGCTTTCTAAGAGATGTATCAACAAACAGAAAAGTGAGTTTTTTTCTCATATTTTCACAATAGGGTCTTGATCAATGCAGGTTCTTTCAACTATGCTTGATGATTTGGAACAAAAACATAGACAATGTTCTGAGGATCACATAATATGGAGGATTTTGATGATGGTTCAAAATAGATTCTATTTACATAAAATTCATGGAAGTTCCTTTTTGTTTCCCAATTTTTATATGGCATATATTTTGATAAGCTACATGAAATAACAGAGTCATATGTACATGAACTTAAATTTAATTTGTGAATCATTGAATTTGTTTTTTTGTGCGAAGACATATTTTCTACAAGAATCAGGTTTCTTTGAGTTCTAGCCTATAGTATTTCAATTTGATGCTGCTTTGAGAAGATTTTCGGACTTTTAATATGAAGGATAACAATCCAAGATGTATGTACTACTTTTATTAAATATGATTATTTTTTTTTTCTACTTAAAAAAACACTTTTGGGTTACAATAGGGTGGGAGGTGAGGACGTCTCTCAAGTTTTCGTTCGATGTCTAGGGCATGGAGAACTACTTTGTCAATGATGCTACTCCACATTGGTTTCTTTGTTAAGCACGTGCTGACAAGGGGGAATGCTAAAACACCCATATGTCAGATCATATGGAATGGAATTATGTGACACGAAACCACTTCGTTAGCCCGTACCTTGTTCATACTATCCACCTGCCAGAATGAACTGGTTCCAAAGAAGTATTATGGGTTGTAGATAAATAGACACAATGTTAGGTAGGTTCTTTGGGGGGCACAATTGGTGGCATGTGATAGGTTGTTGCCACATGAATATTAGTCAAAATCTAAGCCTATAGTAAATGTTATAGATCTGGCTCTCTTGATATATAAGAATGAAATGAATAGTCAGATAGATTCAAAATATGAAACTTCATAAAATGAATGGTTTTAATTTTTAAAAAAACCACATAATATTTTAAATGAACGCATATGTCCATGAAAATTAAAAATATCAACAGTTCAATTAGGACATATTTTTCAACTTCAAATTGGCTTCACAATGTAGATAATAAACTTAGTAGAACCAAAAATTCCAATGAGATTCTATAGGACTATATCATTTACCCAAGGAAATATATGGGTTCCCATGCATTTTCAATTCTAAATTTCCCATTCATCAAAGCATCGAAGCAACATAGCCAACAAAAATATCTACATGATAGAGGGAGTATGTTCTATACCTGGAAGTGTCTGAATTGGTCTGAAATATGCATTATAGAAGGAAATAACCAAAAAAAATTCTTATTTGTGCATTTCACGATGTTATCTTTGAAAATGAGGACTCCTTGTGGAGGCTCTTCCAATTCATCTTTGATATTTTGGAGCCACTGTTTGAAGAGAGTCCAAAAACTCCAATTTGGCTAAACTCCGCGGAACATAAAATTTTCATGCTTAGATATAATATTTGTAAACTCTTTCGTCTTTTACGAGAGAACGGTCTTTGTAAAATTTCCCCATTGGGCATTTGGTTAAACTTCTAATTCAATCTGAATGAATTCTATTGACACGTAATGATCAACTGTATCCATCACTATTTCAACGTCAATAAACATTTAAGGTTGAGAGTATAGAGAAATTTTTGACCATTTTAAAATTAAAATCTCTTCTGAAACACAATGGAACCAATGCGATATGATCCCTTAGTTTCTTTCAGCCATATAAATCTCTAACTATCAGAGAAAAACATAGAACATAAAATACAAGCAAACAAACTTGGAAAAATTGATAAAAAACACACGGGAGTATAACGGATGATGTCCATCGATTCTTTGTTCCAAACACAATGCTTCGTATGAACATTTTCTCATTGATAATCAGATGAAGGGAATTCACCATCATGATATTACAGGTCCTTCATTTGTGCATTCAAGAATAAATTAAAAGTGAAAAATACATACAGCTTCTGAAAAAGCTTCTGGTTTCAGCCATGAGGAGCGATTTCTCACGGAAATGTTAGCCAAAAACTTCAACACGAACTAGAAAATTATGGGTGTAGTGAGCTCGAAAAATTATTGAAAATAATTGTGTGGTCATAGATACACAGTCACTTTGAAAAAAATGAGGAGGCTTACTGATAACATAGAGGATTTGTGACAGCCAAAGAAAAATTTTAGGGTTTTTCAATTTTAGCACTGTCTTGTAGAAAAATATCTTTCTTGAACTTGTTTTTACCATGATTAGACATTGTGCATGAAGAGATATGGGGACTCCAGGGGCTCGACAATTAGTATTTAAATATTGCGCTTCTACTTCTTTCGTTCCTAGACAAATAACTTCCCCTTCTTCCTACAAGTCTCAGTCAGATCCGAACCCGAATGAATAGCTTCCCATCTATTGAGATAGTCTCAGGCAGAGTCCCTCCCATAATAAATACTGATAACCTATTGGATTCAGAGAGTGCATTGAAGTTGGGAGATCACCAGATGGAGTTCGACCATCATGAACACAAGTTCCTCCATGTCGTCAAATGAAACCCAAGAAAAACACCTGATTTTGAAAAGTGGTGATGCATAATCAATTTTATTTTTTTTTGGAGCATGTTTTTGGCACTTCAATTTTTTTTTATTTTTTTTGTTTTTTTCTGTGATGCTTTTTATGTCGATTTTGAATAGTGGTGGTGTATCATCACCAACCTTTTTTTTAGAGGATTTATTTTGACACTACACATTTTCTAATGTCTTCTTCTTCTGTGAGATGTTTATTTTTAAGTGCATTTATGTACTTGTGTTATAAAAAGAAAAAAAATATTTTTTTTTAAATAAAAATTTGTAATGATATCTTCACTTTTTCACATAGATAAAAAATGAAAAAAGGTCAATATTATAAAGTTTATATTTTCTACAAGTTTATGTATTGCTAATTAATTTTTCAATGCACATCAAATAATTGTTGCTAAAAAACCAATATTTTGAATGATATGACAAAAAAATACAAATTTTCAATACAAATAGAATGCAAAAAATACACTTTTAGAGACTTTTTGTTAAAAAAAACATGTTAAATAAACTAATTTTTGGGAAAATCTTAACAAAAAAAACTTAAGAAAATAGCATTTTTATTGAATTTTATGTCAAAAAATAATAGTAATCACATGTTTTTTGCAAAAAATAAGGATTCTTCTCATAAATATCAAAGTCTAAACATTACAACTAAAATTGATTAATAGATCTCAAAAATGAGCTTTGTTTGCAAGCATAACTTAAAGATCCTCAACAATATCAACTAATACATGTTCAACATCATCTAGAACATCATTGATGGCTTCTTCCGCAACATTTTCAACTTCATTTTGGTCATTGTCATCTTCTAATGGATCTTTCATGTCTGCAAATCTTCCAGAGTGTCCTTTTCCAATCATTCCATATAATGGTGGTTGAGGTTCCTTTGCTTTTTTTTGCCACACGTGATTCATTAAAATCCCCTTTCCTCAAACCAACTT
The DNA here is from genome assembly GCA_034641835.2 of Pinus albicaulis. Classification (NCBI taxonomy): domain Eukaryota; kingdom Viridiplantae; phylum Streptophyta; class Pinopsida; order Pinales; family Pinaceae; genus Pinus; species Pinus albicaulis. The sequence continues at coordinate 383,095,369 of CM076570.1, forward strand.
CTTCCTTCACATCTGGAAGGAATTTAAGAGCGTTAATTATTTGTTGAATAAATTTGCATTGCACTGGGTCTTTCTCAATGGCAATACAATTTCTTCCTTTTGGTAGACAACATGCTAGTGTTGTACCTAATCATCAAGTAAAAAAGAAATAAGTAAGAAAATTAGTATAAAGACACAAAAAGTAAAAAAACTAAAATATTTAAATTTAAATTTGTATAAAAAAACTTACCTGAACCTAAAAATAAATACAAAACCCAATCTCCTTCATTTAATCGTGTCGCCCGGCCTGCTTCCAGCCCCCAGCTGGGTGGAGGGAAATTCCCAGAATCGCCCTCCGCCCAGCCAGGGGTCGGAAGCAGGCTGGGCACCCCTCGACAATGCCACTCAGCTGGCCTCTACCCTGTTGGGGGCGATTCTTGGAATCACCCTCTGCCCAGCTAGGGGTGATTCTCAGAATATAATTGCCCTCCGCCTGGCCAGGGGCTGAAGGCAGGCTGGGCACCCCTCGAAAACGTCACTCGGCGGAGGGCGATTCCAAGAATCACCCCCGGTTGGGCAGAGGGCGATTTTTAGAATCACCTCCGGCAGGGCAGAAGGTGATTCTAAGAATCACTCCTGGCTGGGCAGAGGGAGATTTTGAGAATCACCCCCACTTGGGTGGAGGGTGATTCTGAGAATCACCCTCCGCCCATCTGGAGGTGATTCTCGGAATGGCCCTCTGCCTAGCCGGGGTTTATTCTCGGAATCTCCCTCCGCCCAACTGGGGGTGCTCCTTGGAATCGCCCTCCACCCAGTTGGGGGTGATTATCAGAATCTCCCTTCGCCCAACTAAGCGTGATTCTTGGAATCACCCTTTGCCCAGCGGGGGGTGATTCTCAGAATCACACTCCGCCCAACCGGGGGTGATTCTCGAAATCACCCTCCGCCTAGCCAGGGACCAAAGGCATGCCAGGCAGCACCATCGAGGGCTGCCCAGCCTGCCTCCAGCCCCTGACTAGGCAAAGGGCGATTCGGCCGAAGGCATGCCGGGCGGCACCGTTGAGGGCTACCCAGCCTACCTCCGACCCGAGGCTAGGTGGAGGGCGATTCTCGGAATCACTCTCCGCCCAGCCGGGGGCCGGAGGCAGGGTGGAAAGCCCTCAACGATGCCGCCCGGCCGGCCTCTGGCCCCTGACCGGGCGAAGGGTGATTCTGAGAATCTCCCTCCACCCAGCCAAGGGCCGAAGGCTAGCCGGGGGCCGGAGGCAGGCTGGGCAGCCCTCGACGGTGCCACCCGACTGGCCTCCGGCTCGCGACCAGGTGAAGGGTGATTCCGAGAATCTCCCTCCGCCCAGGCAAGGGCCGGAGGCCAGCCGGGTTGTGCCATCGAGGGTTGCCCATCATGTCTCTGCCCAGCTAGGGGCCTGAGGCAGGCTAAGTAGCCCTCAACGGCGCCGCCCAGCCTGCCTCCATGCCCCGGATAGGCAGAGGGTGATTCCAAGAATCACCCCCGGCTGGGCGGAGGGAAATTCCGAGAATCACCCCCAGTTGGGTAGAGGGCGATTATGAGAATCACCCCCGGTTGGGCGGAGGACGATTTTGAGAATCACCCTCGGCTGGGTAGAGGGCGATTCCGAAAATCACCCTAACTGGGCGAAGGGAGATTCTAAGAATCACCCACGGTTAAGTGGAGGGCGATTCCGAGAATCACCCCTGCTTGTGCGGAGGGTGATTCCGAGAATCACCCCCAGCTGGGCGGAGGGCGATTCTGAGAATCACCCCTCGCTGGGTGGAGGGTGATTCCGAGAGTCACCCTCGGTTGGGCAGAGGACGATTCCGAGAACCACCCCCTACTGGGCGAAGGGGGATTCTAAGAATCACCCCTGGTTGGGCAGAGGTCGATTCCGAGAATCACCCCCGGCTGGGCAGAGGGCGATTATGAGAATCACCCCTGGTTGGGCGGAGGGTGGTTCAAAGAATCACTCTCTGCCAAGCCAAGGGTGATTCTCGGAATAACCCTCTGCCCAGCTGGGGGCTAGAGGCCTACCGGGTGGTGCCGTCGAGGGCTGCGCAGCCTGCCTCCAGCCCCCGGAGGGCGACAAATTAATTTTATTTTATTTTATTTTTTTCAAACATAAACTATTTAAAAAATTTAAATTTTTTTTAAACAAAAACTATTATAATTAAAAAATATGTATTGTTTAATTTAAAAAAAAAAACTATTCAATTAATATTTTAAAATATAAAAACACAATAAAAACAAATTAAAAAATATGTTTTAAAAAATAAATAAACAAATATAAAAAATAAATTATTTTTTAATTTTAATTTTTTTTTAAATTAAAACAACTATTATTTAAAATATAATAAATAATAAAAAAAAGTTCAAAATATGTTTTAAAATATAAACAATCATATATAAGAATATTTTAAATTTTTATTTTTATTTTCTTAAAACTAAAACAATTATAATTTAAAATATAGAAAAACAATAAAAAAAAATTAAAAAATATTTTTTATACATATAAACAAATAAATATATGAATAATGAATTTTTCATTTACTTGTTCATTTTTAAAAATTGTTCAAGTCATACAATTTCTCCATAATTTCACGGTTTAAGTATCTTGAAAACTTAAGATTTACAACTTGTCATTAAGGTTTTTATGCACTGCGAAATTTTATCTTTAATGTTATGGTTAAAAATAATTACAATTTTAGGGTTGTTTAGAGTCAAGATATTTTATGTTTAACAACATGGATAAAAATTGTTCGAAATGATAACCCCTTCAAACATGATTTTGTTTATATTTAACATCATCTATCAAAAATTTAGAATTTTACGATTTTTCAATGTCCTAATATGTTGTCTTTATTTCCATTGTTACAATGTGTCAAAAGTATGACACAATGTTTTTTTTGTTATTCCAGCATCAACTCATTTTGTTTTGAGGGTGTTTTTTCAATCATTTTTTAAAGAAACAATTTCGTTTTTAGCATAATTTTATAAAAAGGTGAAATTTGACCTTGAGAAAAAAACAAATGCGTTCTGGAATACACACTTTTTGTTTTTGGGGTGTTTTTTCATGTTTTTTGAGTCTTTTTGGGCTAGAGTTCCCGTTTTGAGGTAATAGTTCCCATTTCATCGATAACATTGTTTGCAGAGAGAGAGATAACACGCAGAAAAATACAAAAACATTTTAAATCTAAAGGCGGGATATAATTTGGAATATTTTACAGCTTAATTAATATTTTTTTACTTGGAAAAATAAATGGGCCCAATTGGGCAAAGGAATGAACGTGAGTTGGTGGGATATTAATGGCTTATCTCATTTCTTTGAGCCACATTAAATGGATATACATTAAGATTTTACATAAATCAATTATAGATTATAATTAAGTAATTATTCATTACTAAATTATAATTAAGTAATTATTCATTACTAAAGTGGGATTTTAAAAAAATTATTTACTTATTAATGTTAATTTTTACTTTTTAATATATTTTAGTTAAATAGAATTATTTAAATTATTGTTATATCAATTTTTTTTCTAATTATTTTATATTATACTCTTATTTTTTTTAAACATGCTTAAAATATGCTTTCACCTTCATGTGTGGAAGTTATTCATTCACATATTTAAGGAGTTTTGATGTAGCTTTTGCCTTAAAAAAATGACTATGGTGGTTGTGATGGTGAGAAGGTACTTTATAAATAGAGTTGAGGGTTATTTAGTATAAATAGGATATTCTTTCTCATTATATAAGACTCATGTTTGAGAGGATGGATATAATTTCCTTAATTATCACATAAAAAAGAGGTTGATCTTGCATGTATTGCTTTATTTCCATGGAGATTCGCTAAACAAAGGGAATACCTCGTCATATGTGACTTTGATTGTCTTTCCCTCTTAAAGGATTGTAAAACATTAAGAATTAAATCTTCATCACTTTAAAGATGTAGTCTTTTCGAATATACGAAAAACATAGCAGGATTCTTTCATTATGGACAAAATCAAGTACATATATGAGGGAAGTATTCCTCTATGGATGGTAATAAGTTCATCAATAACTAAAAGAAAATGCTTCAATCTATGTATTTAATGATATTTATTCATCATCTAAAGATTTCAAGAATAAAATAAATTCTAACTTATGTTATAAGTATATGGTAAGCTTGTACTTTATAGGTTCTATTATTGTAAAATTTGACAACTATGGAAGTTGGGGCAAGGCCTTTGAGGATGGACTCTCATTTTGGGGTAAAAATGGCCTCTTTTTAAAAGATAGTTTCTAAAACTGAATCCATATTAAATGTTTGTAGTATATTTTAGTTGTCAATAGGTTAATTTCAAGTCTTGGAAACCTAGTGCCATTAAAAGACCTTGGCTCAACTATCACCTTATATAATGGTAGGAAATTACTATGCTCAATCCTTAAATTTCCTAAGTTGATTTTCATATGGTGGACTAGTGAAGGGAATTATGCTATAGGTTTTAAAGTTTCATGACCAATAAGGACCTTTCCTTTGGAAATTTAAAATGCTTTTAGATGTAAGAATATATTGAAAGAGAATAAACCTTTATCTACTGGTTCAAAAGGTCTTATGCAACCTAAACTGCCAGGGTTTATCCTATGTGTCATTACGGCCTCCCTTGCAGTATACATGCAAATGAACCAAGGGTGCTAGCGATAAGAAATATTGGTGGATATTCATTCATAAGAAAGTGATAAGAAAGCACTAGTGATTAGCACTCTTAAGGGAACATCCCTTTCGGTCATTTTTAAACATTCATTATAACAAAACTGAGAAGAAGAACACACCAATGGGAGTTTCCTTAACAACAAATAGGATGCATCACTCAGCTATAGGGGAGGCATTGATGTAGTGGCAGTTATCAGTTGTGCACTCTCTCATTTAAAGCCTATTTTTGACATGTTCCTAGTGCTCATTCCTATAAAATGAGGGCAATCCAATTGAGGGAGTCACTTACCTATTCATGGCAGCATGATGAGTTACAAATTATCACCTTTTTGGAAATTGAAGGGAATACATTATGTTTTTGGCCACTTGCACAGAGGGCACATTAATTAAGGATCTACACCACATTCTCTCCTTATTCCTAGCATGCAAGAGGGTACATCATTTGTAGATGTACATTATTTTTCGAAGCTTTAAGAATTTCACCCTAGTAGAAAATATGCCTTTGGAGTCATATTTGTTATTCCTATCTTCATTTATAATTATGTGACTAGTATTTTATACTCATTCAAGACACTCAGAATTTGTAATAATATTACCTAGGATAAAATTTCTATTAATAAACTCGATTTGATCAAGAAAAATGGTTCAGGCTACCATATTCTTGATTATAAGACACATTAAAAAGTGTGATAGGTCGATAGTTTATCACTATGTTTATCTTGTTGCCTATCTTGAAACTTGTGTAATTTATCTTGTTTTTGAAGTGAGAGACCTTGTATGTGTCTGAAAAAATTGATTTTTCTACAATATACTCAAAATTATCCAACATTTCCTTCAATAAATGTGTGAATATTCAACGGGGAAATTTTCTTCCAATTACCATTATGGAAGAATCATATATGAACAAATAGTAATATGATGTAAATGCAAAGACAATCCCAAACCTTCCTCTCAAAGAAGCAACAAGGTTTTGTGGAGGATACAACGTAGATGAGATTGTCAAGCATTCAATATTGTCAATCCATGTTTTTCTAAAAATAATTTGGTGACCAAGAAGCCAATAAAATAATGTTGATGCTAGTTGGCCCCCAACAGCTTGGACTAGAGTTGTAACCTATAGATATGAGTGATAGACACATTTAGCAAATTCAGGAATAGCTCAAGACATTGTAAGGCTAGACAAAGTTGTTATAGATAACACTAATGTATCTCAACCAGACATTTTGAAGTTGATTGATGAACAACGTGTAACAAATATGGATTTGATGCTTCATTTGTTTTATCCATGGACTTCAAGCTTGTTAGCACATGACAAGGAAACTCCATCTACATTGTCAAGAATATTCTCATGTTTTGACTGCTCTTCTACCACTAACTTTATCTCCAATGTTGTTCCATAAGAAATTAATGTCTAATGAGCTTGTAGTTTCTATTCTTACAAAGATGAATGTTCATAGTGGAACTATTTCTGATTTGAATGAGATTAAAACATAAACATAAGATAATATAATCATTATATCTCGTTTGGAGAATTTAACTTGTCATAAGTAAAATTTTCTTCCAAGATATCATGAGTATGCGGGAATATATCCCAGACATTTCCAACTTCTTTGCAAATCCCATATTGGAAAAAATGTATGATGTGACTAAGGATATGTATAACTTACAATTCATGGTTCTCATCTAGTGTTAAATGCGAAAAATTTTCGAGTAGATAGAGGGGCTTTGGGATTGTCATATAACTTCAAATGGAGTTATGATTATAGCACAAGACTTGATACAGATCACTAAATACTAGCCATCTTGATATAGTCCTTTAAGCCTCCTAGAAAAATTTAATAAGGTTGAAATATAGAATCGTGCATATTATTTTGACTATGGACATATTTTAGAAATATTTGGTTGGACTATACTAAATTTTCAATGTTTTTGTTCGTGGTGGAAATCAACACCTATAGATATAGTAAATGGAAATTGAAGTAATTAGAGCATGACTTATATTAGGTGCAAATAGAGGTCCATCTATTATCTACCTTGAAAATAGTGTTGAAACAACCACTAGGAGACCTAAAATAGAAATAGTCTAGATGCCATAGTGCAACCATCTAATACCTTGGACTGACAACTATAAGATGGTCAATAGCATCATTTTTAAGACTCTTTCATCATCTTGCAAGGAAATTGTTCCCTGATTGAAAGATTTTATATTCCTAATTGTCTCCTTTGTTATCTTCATAATTTCATCACCTTTATCATGATTTACAATCTCATAAGACTCTTTTTTCTCCAATGGTAATCTCACCATATCTAGTTGTTGTTTTTAATATGTGCAAAAAGGACAATAACAATAGAAAGGACAACAATTTAGATATTATTTTCAATATTTGTTGAAGCAACCATATTTGTGCTAGTGTTGATGCCTTCTCTATTGTTATATGGATTGTGAAAACACTACTTATTAGTGGCAACTCTTGTAGGTGCTATTCCGACAGGTGTTACAGGTTTTTTTGATGTATCATCTTTTGGAAAGACCAATGGAAATAATTGCAAGCTCTGCTATGATCCATGCAAGTGGTTCACACACATTTCATAACAAGCATGAATTTTATTTCTTTCCCTAGGTTCACTATTCACTCATCCAATGGGCTTTTTTTCCCCCTAGGTGGCCACTCTGTTTTCTCCAACGGGTTTTGTTCCAAATCTTCAAAAATATTGTTTTTGATCTGCCCTTGATAAAAAAAAATTGGTGTAATTTGGACATGTATTAAATCAACATTGGACAGAAAACGTAAGCTCAGTCAGATAATTCCTATTGTGAAACATCTTCAAAGGGAATTTGAGTGCGTTCTAAGGTAACTTCATCCCTTTGAAGAAGGTTTTTGTGCTTATTTGGGGTTTAATCAATTTTTTACTCTAAATACTTTGGGGGTTTGTTTTGTTCCCGTAGGTAATGGAGAATATGGTTTCGATTCAAAGTCCTTAGATACCACCCTAATCAACACCGGATAGAAAAATTTAAAAAAAGGATCTAAGTCGAATGAGAAACCATATTTTTCCCTGGTCACCTAGCTATAATTTCTTTTTTGGAGCGTAGAAAGTAAGATAGATCCCACCATTGCTATAGTGCAATGCAACAATGCTCATGTTGGCTAGGATAGGTGAGTAAAAAAATAATAGTTTAGTAAATATATTAGAGCAGACAACAGGAAGATCAGAACCATCCATTGACAACATAGTTTTGTTACATGACTCGATCTTCTATACATGAGCTGAGATAAGTGAGTAAAAAAGGAATAGTTGAGTAAATGGATTAGAGCGAAAAACATGCATAACACACCCATCCATTTACATCACTATTTTGTTCCATGACCTAATATTATATATAAATTAGAGTGAACAACACCCTTTTTGAAACTATGGTTAAAAATTGAGATCAAGGTTGGGTTATTGGGACCTCGCTTACTGATAGAGATTAATTACTACAATCTCACTCTTTCACTCGTAAAAGGATAATCATTGAGGAATACCATATAATCACAAGGCCAAAACATGAAGCATTTAGAACATGTATGAACTCACTTAACGAAAAATGTATTGCCAAGTTACTATAGCGAAAAAAAAAATCAAAGCTTAAAATCATGAAATTGCAAAAAAAGAAAGCAGGGATGCAATAGTTTAAATCACCATAAATCACCATAGGTTGAGCAGTAAAAATTCACTGAGTAGAGGGGTCCATTTTCCCACTCTACTATAGATTCATTGCTAGTCGATCCCTTACCAAAAAAAAAAAAAATTTGTAGAACCAACAACAAAAATCGTAGAACAAACGAAGGAAATACAAATGCAGGAAATAGAAAAATATAAACTTATAATTCCAACTAACATCTCATTCCATGTCTGCAAACTTCAATTGCGAATTTATTGTTACTTGCCTCTTCAAAAGCATCCAAGTTCTTTCTAATGTTTTTTTATCCATAATAGAAGCTGTAATTATATATAAAAATTTACAAGCCCTAAATTTTTTTAATGAGTTTACCAATTTATCTCAAAATATATCAAAACCCTCCCGCAAACGACACACATTTGGTGTTGAAGAGCCACAACATCCATTGGCAAACTTCTTCGTGGACCTCTTCATGAACCAGTTTGCATTTAGCGAGGCAAGAACAACAAGTTTTATAGTCTTGGTTTTTGTTCTTGGGCTTTCAGACCCACTGACACCAGTTTTAGTTTGAATTTCATATGGTGGCTTTGATAGCTATTTTTAATGAAATCGCATTCGACTTAATCTAATCTATTGATTATTAAAAAATAACTAAAATATTAATATTAATATTTACTATTTTAATTATTAATTAAATATAAAACCACAATATATAAATATTGGTATTTACTATTTTAATTACTAATTAAATATAAAACCTATAAAACCTAAATATATTTTTTTATTTAAAGTTTAATTTCATATAATATAATTAAAAAATAATTAAAATATAAACATTAATATTCATTAATTTAATTATTAATAAAATATAAAACCAATAATATTGTTTTATTTAAATCTTAATTTGATATAATCATGTAAATTATGTATTAAACGAAATAAATATATTCATTGGTACAATTCTCATAGAAATTGATAAAACTAAACACATTTATCTTTTATTATACAATAAACCATACTTAAATATTTTGAATTACATATTTATAATCATTAATAAAGGTTTATATATTATTAAAAAACTTAATAAATCTCATACCTAAAAAATTAACAAAATTTCATAATACCATAAAAAATTAACGAAGGTCCATATCAAACATTTAACAAAATTAATGAAGGCTCCTTTTCTAGTGGTGGCGCTTTTCTCAGGTGGGGGGTCTGGTCTCTGGAATCTACACATGGCAGGGCTCCTATTGCGATGTGGGCGTTCTCCCTCCCTTATCGTCCATAGCCCTGTGGGGGTGGCAGACTCAACAATTATCATGATGGCTCCACGTGGGGGTGGAAAGACTGTGGGGCATGCATAACTTGCTAGTATGGGTGCATGTGTGGGCCACGGAGGAGGTAAGTGGGGGGATAGAAAGGGTGGGGCTTCTAGGTTTCAAAATCAGAGTCATTGGGGAGGAGGAGCCGATATTGGTGGCAAGGGGAATCGTGGGTCTGATCGCTCTGAGGTAAATGCGAGGAATGGTATCCAACATTGTTGCTTGGAGAAGTGTCATCCAATACTTATCAACAGGTTGATGGAAAGAGTGGAAAAAACTGAGAGAATTTTAACAGTGCAGATGGATTCAAAGACTCATGTAATGAAATTTAACACTTCGATATCAAAATTGGAATTTTCCATTGTGAAACATTTAAAAATTACTAACATAAATTACTAATTCATATACTTGTTGTACTTTTTTTTTGGTCATATTTTTATTCTTGGACTATAATAGTCACTTACATTAATCATTATTAGTTCTGTGACTTATTTTCTAGTCATATATTTTTAATCCTAAACTAAATTGGTCATTTAAGTAAGTCTCTTTTTGTTTAGTCACTTATTATCTAGTCATATATTTTATCACTAGAATAAATTAGTCATTTACGTTAGTCACTTATTATCTAGTCGTATGTTCTATTCTTAGACTACATTGGTTATTTAAGTTGGTCATTTTTATTTTGGTCACTTACAATTGCTCAAATCTAGTAGTAATTCACTCGAAATAATTGTGGTGACTAACGTTTTTAGTCACCTGGTCATTAATTGCATCATTTTTTACTAGTGTATCCAACTACACTAACCAAGACTCTACATGCAATTCTTTATTCAAACCAAACTTATCCATGATGTTAGGACTAACATAACTATAATTACATATAGGGTCAATCAAAATAGAAACAACTTGATCACAAAGCTTACCGTTCGTCTCGATAATAATGGCCTGGAGATCTGTCTGCCTATTATCCAACGTTGCATAGATATAGAACACTCTTTCTAACATACTCCATTGTTTGTTCCTCCTACGAACTATAAATATGTGGTCTACCACCATGAAGTTGTGGACAATCTCTCTGATGATGATATTTCCCATAAGTCCAACATTGTATGGGATTCCTATTATCAACCATGTTCTGCTCAGACCGAAATTCCTGTCGTCTGTAAGATGCATTGAAATTATTGTGCGACGCTGAATTCTCTTGTTACTTGTGGTTTGATACCTTGCTTGTTTCTTGTCCCATTTCCCTTTATTCTTATTATTACCTTTCCAATCTGGCTTAGTCTCAACTATGCCGCTTTGGTTGTTCATAACAATGCTTTAGCTTCCTGATGGCCTCCTCCAATGATCTAGACTCATTAAAATCAATCTTTTCTTTATATGTTATCGATAACCCACTAATGAATCTCTGAATCTTAAATTTCTCCTCCTTCAGATACTCCACATCAATCATAGATCCCATATTTAGCTCATAAAACTATTTTTACCTCTTATCATAGTATCTCTCTGATAGGTACTTCTTCCTGAATAATCTCTCAAATTCCACTCCATGTCAACCCTCCCTCATAAATATCTCTGACATTCTTTACATATTCCCACCAGATATTTGTTTTATCTTTAAGACTGAATGTATCTATTTTGGCCTTCATGTTCTCTGAGTAATCATGTATCTTGAAGAACTTATTTATTCCAAGAAACCATGATTTTTCATCTTGTGATTTCTTCATCTCTCCATCGAATGTAGGTGGATTTCTTTCTTAAACTCATTCAAAAAATATCTCCTATCACTTCTTCTGTAAAGATGATAACTATGATGACCATGATACATGTCAAAACTAGAATTGAATAGTACATGTGTCCATCACCTCTCCTATCTTTTGTATCCAAATACATATCATCTCTAATCGTGTCATCTCTATTTGACCCGTGCCTGTTGTGAGATCCACTTCTATATGCCCCATTGGTCCTATCCTCCTATCCATACCTGATCCGTAGTGGTACCTATCCCTGCAATTATAACAAACTCTGAAAAATGACTACATTTACTAATTAGGGGAATTTTGAGGTCTAAAATGGGCCTCCTAAGGAAAATGTACAATCAAATTCACTTTATGAGAACCGATTACATTTTAGGGGATGACATCATCCCTAATGGTTGAGGTGGCATTGATTGAGTTAAAGGTACTTACTTGTCACATTCTTAATGGTGGATAAAAACTCATGGTTAACAATGGTAGTGCTCTAAGAGCTTTTAAAGTCAAAGTAAAGTACTCATAATAAATGTCATTTCACACTTTTTGAATAAAAATATATTATTGTCATTTCATATTTCTTGAAAGAAATAATTCATATCCCTATACATTTATTATATTGTATTATATTATTTTTATATAGTATATTAATTACATGTTATTATACAATTTAAATAATATAAACTTTAATTAATAGCATATAATAATTAATAATTTATAAATTTATATTTATATTTTATTTTAAGTTATTTAAGTACAAAGGACAAATGCATTAGTTGTTCAATGATAATGAATTTTTCTTGAAAAGCTCATTCTTATTAATAGTCACATCAATACAATTTTTTTATTAATTTTATTTTGGTACAACTTTTGAATTGAATTTAACTATGGTTACATGGATTGTGGTGCAAAAAGAGAATTTAAAATTCATAAATATTATTTTATTGGTTTATCTATTATTTTATTATTTCCTCAGGAGGCCCATTTTAGACCTCAAAATTCCCCTAATGACTGTGCTTGTTTCTTTTTTGTCTGCATGATTTTGTCATTTTATGCTTTGAAACTCCTTATTTCTTCCTTTAAACTCCTCAATGTGTCTACTTAGTCCAAAGAGTGCCCAACACCATGTTGCTCATCTGATTCATAGGGAGAATCTTCATAGTCTACCATATTTCTAGTCATCTTTAATCTCTTCTTCCTACAAGGTATATGATGTCGACTAAACCAAATCATAAAAAATAGTGCACCTTAGTATAGTTCAGGGAGGATATATTATCTGCAAAACTGAGCAAATTAGCACAATACATATATAAACACAGTCAGATAAACATACAAACATATTTTAAATTGTTATATAGTTATAAATTCATGACTATGCCTACCACATACCATGACTTCATGCACAAAAACCATCATCCAATCCATGTATTCATAAAAACATATAAAAAGTGACACACATAACTAATGCACGACCGAAATACACACAAAAAATAGATTCAACAATGACACCATCAACTTTCACATGGAAACACCACTGCAATCATGACCGATGCCATGCATACAAAATAAGAACATAGACCGCCAACACAAGGACCTTTATGCAACCAACATGCACATATATATGACAACACATTCATCTAAGGAGAACAAAAACTAGAAATCACCCAACAATAACAAAACCATGCTCTAATACCACTCTATAACACCCTCCTCCCACATTTACCCATGTAACCAGCCAACCGCGATAAACATGTGACAAATAATTACTATGAGATTATTCAATTCCCTATGTATCAGTTAAGGAAGTGGAACCGACAGAAAACAACCAAACTAACCTTCTACACATGCAACAAAACCCCCAAGACCCATCCAACCCAACCAGGTGACAAGCCCTTGAGACTAAATGACATTTTGAGGCATTAAAGCCTCATTCACTCCATTGACATGGGCATGCATGTTACTAGAACCCTACAGTCTCTCCCAAAGCAAGGAATGCCTGCGACTGAGGACTTTTCTAGGTAGATCTGTGCCAGCGACTCCAGATTTTGTGCCACTTTTTCACGGCCACGACACAGGCCACTGCCCAAATCTCCATGAAACCTCCAAAAACAAATAATAACACAAAAAAATGATACGAATTCAAATACTTGAACAAGGAATTGATTGGACCCCTACTATGGCATGACATACATTTCATCAAAAATTTCAAAAATATGCGTTCCACAGGTTTAAATAACATATATGAGCATAGGGGTCTCATACTTATCTGAGAATCACTAAGAAGCATTAATGCCTCATCAAAATAACTTCATTACCAACTATTACACGATATATTCATTTCAAATTTAGTTATTAACCAAAACATGATGAGATACATACATTATCACTTCCATAAAACTCACTCATACCCAACACATAACCAACAAAAATATCAAGGATATAAAATCCATATAAACCACATATAAACAAGTATATTTACCAATATAATACCAATTATAAGAATATATTAATAATGAATTCAAAGTCCAACCAGGTTTAAGACTTCCATGATCAACCCGACCATAAATTGGCTAAACCAAATCTCTCTTCAATTAATCACCCTAGTGACATATTCCAAGCATGAATGTGGGATATCATGAAATATATCCAACAAAATTGAAGCAGGGCTTCCAGAGGCCACACCAACTTAACCCTTAACTAATGATTCCACCTCGTGGTTGGACATCACTATCCATCACCAGATTGGTCTCTACCCAAGTTGTCAAGGGGTCCAAAGTGTTTGTTCTAACCAAGGCTCCAGGACGAGTTACTCAACCCACAACTGATGTTAGGCTCCATAGTGTTTCTCCAACTAAGGATCCAATACTAGTAACTCAACCCACCAAGGGCTCCAACGTGTTTTTCCAACGAAGGCTCTAGGACCAGTAACTCAACCCAAGCTACTACAAGGCTCCAGATAATTTGTCCAACCAAGGATATAGGAACTAATAACTCAACCCACAGCCAAAGGAACATGATAACCAACCAGAAAACAAAATGGAAAGACTCCCACAACACCATGGCTCTCCAGTAAATGGCAAGGCTAGGAAAAACCACTATGAATCTAGGAAATCCTCCATGCCAGTGACAGATCATAACCAACAAACCACATGTATCTTCCATGCATGTCAAAAGTAGTAAGGAAATCATACATGTAACTCAGTACCTGCAAGAAAAACCTGATGTAGTTGTTGATCCTAATGTCCTCCTATGCTTTTCTACTTTTCCTTTTCCTTCTTTCTCCAAATCCTAATTATGCCACACTCCTCCAATAGTGCTCCAAGAAACTCTAAGTATCCAAGAGTATGAGAGATAGAATAGAATGAGTGCTCCAAAGCTGAATTTACAAAAATCTATGTACTGATCCTCAACAGCCTTTTTATTAATGAGGCCTCTATTTTCTTTAATTTTCCATTATTTTCCTTCATTTTCCTCCTCACATGCAACGTGTGACCTTTCACATTCGTCTTCTCCTAATTTCCATTATTTTCATAAATAAATTCCAATAAATTCCAGTTTACCTTTCCAAAGCTTTTAACATTTCCTTTTCCAATTTCCATATCAATAATAATCTAAATGAACACCCACACTAGGATGTTTTTCCCAACATTCAGCCTTGAATAGGTGTCCTATGAGAATGGTTATTATTTTTCCTTTATTAACTTTTATTACATGGACTTTTTTATCAAGGCTATTACAGAACCCTCCACCTTAGGGGAACACCATCCTCGATACTGAATGACACCTATAACCAACAATACTGATGAAAGAAAAAGATATTTCCCATGGATATTTATAACCTAGCTCACTGCAGTATTTACAATGATCAACCTACTCAGAAGAAACTTACAGGACAACATAACAATAGGAAAACCATGACATGACACCATACCGCTTATTGGAGTTTTATAACATAGCTCATGGAAGTATTTACATCCATATGCATATTTACATATACCAAAACATCATACCAAAGCATGTACCAAAACATTCACTTAACCAATGAATACATAAGGATATATAGCCCGCATATGGTATGTTATATCCCATGTAGCTTTATCAAGCCCAAAGTGCTTCCACTGCACTTTAAAATGCTTGAGTGATCACTTCTGGAGCATGAGTGTATTTCTCTACAAAATGGGCTAAGGTTCCAGCTGGAACTCTCCTTCTGGCTCCACCTACAATACAAACCAAACAATCACATGCCTCGACGTCATTAACATACTTTTTAAGAAATGACACATGGAAAACATCATGTAATTTCACTATCGAAGGAAGTGCAAGTCAATATAGTGCTGGTCCAATCCTTCAAGAATCTTCAACATTCCGCAAAATCGAGGTGCCGACTTGGCACGTGATCCAATCCTCAAGGAGTTTTTCTTGGGCTTGATGCACAATTACACTTTTTTCCCAACCCGAAACTCCTTAAACAACCTTTTATAATCGGCATAACTTTTTTTTCTATCATGTGTTACCTTTATATAATTCTTGATTACCTACATTTCTTGTTCCATCGCTTCCAATATATTTGATCCTATAAACACCCTGTTGATTATATCACTCCAACTAATGGGAGTATTACAACTATGGACATAGAGTGCCTCAAACAGACTCATCCTCAAATACTCATGATACCCATTGTTGTAAGAAAACTCTACTAGTGGAAGATACTCTTCCCACTTTCACTAATGATGCATCAAATACATCCTCAACATGTCCTCCAATATCTTGTTGACCCTTTTTGTCTTTCCATCTGTCTATGGATGATTAGTTGTGCTAAAGGCCAACTTTGTACCCAAACGTGCAAATAAATCTTTCCAAAATATTAAGTAAATTTAGCATCCCTGTCTGACACAATATTATTTGGAACACCATGTGTTTCGTAATTTAATTGATCTTAAATTAGTTACATGAATTATCAGTCAAGGCTAGTAAGTTGATGAAATGTATGTGCAGAATATGTTCTAGGATTTTTTGTCACTCACACAAATTTCTAAGTTAAATTGAGTTATCAAAATGCACATGTGTTTTTAAGGCTATGTAAGAAAATTAATCATTTATACAAAATGACATTAATTATAAAAGTAATTATCACACTCTTCTCAAAACAAAACTTCACACTCACACTTTACTTGAAATAAAATCACTCATTTATTTTGAAAGAAATCACACTTTCTTGTAAGAACTCACACTGGTTCAAATGAAAATAACTCTTTGTTGGAATATAAATTACACACTTTGCATAAATGGAAATCAATATTTACTGGAATGGAAATTACACACTTTTCATAAATGGAAATCACTTTTTGTTGGAATGTAAATCACACACTTTGCATAAATGGAAATCAATATTTTTTTGGAATGGAAATAACTTAGAAATCTCACACACACTTGCATAAATGAAATTGCTCCTATTTAAATGGAAATCACACTTTAAAATGGATCTGCTTCAAGATGGATAATCGACTATAAAAGAGAATCTTATCTATCTCATCACAGTGTTAAACTCTATTCTATCCATGTGCATCTGAATTCTCTAAAATTAAAATGATTAGCAGAACAACTTCGAGCTCAGATCTAAAGAATAAAAACACAAATATTCAACAAAACTGACAAAAACGTACAGGAAACATAAACTAAAATGCAAAATGTAAATAAAAAAATACCTTATTGTCTCTAGGGGCCTCCACGAGAAGTGGGTAACGTTGGGACGATCAACCACACACTAACCATGCATTGAACACTTATGGAGGAAATTAAATTTCAATTGAGAAACATAGTATCCATAAGATAAAATTCAGTCTTGTTGACGATGATTTCACTTCTACTGAGAGGTATATTTATAGAGCTCATAGAAATTACCTATTCATATCTTATATGCCTAAATCTACTCAACATAAACTATTTTTAACTTAGAAAGATAACATCATATAATTTTCTCATGATTTTATATTATCAAAGTAAATAGTGAGGCACAAATCTCATTCTCACTCGCCTATTGCCGACTATCGAGGTTGACCTTTCCTTTAACCACATTACCATGACCTTTTTCTATCGATATGGCTCATGAGAGTAGGGGGAAATCATTGGATGCCTTGATTTCCACCTACCCATATATTTCGCTCTCAATTTAGCATCTTGGAACCTGTCAAACCATGGACTTGGTTGCGGAATCATGTATTAGCTGCAGAATCATTAGAATTTGGTAGTTGAAGTAAATATTAAACTAAATAATAAAGAACATTATTATTATATGAAATAAGAAACAATTGTATACCTTCCATATCATAAGCCTTGTAATTTGATACCCAATGTGATAGTATGAAGGTCAGGAAAAAGGAAATGGAGTGAAAAATAGTGTAAAAAAGAAGCAATTGTGGGGTTCAACACCATGCAACCTCACTATAACTCTGATGAAGACATGTGCTACATCATTAGATGAATAAGTATAATTCACTAGAATGAAGTGTGCTACGTTCGTCAACCTGTCAATCACAATCGTAATCAATTAATGTTGCCTAGATGTCCTCGAAAAATGTGTGATGAAGTCTGTTGTATCTCCAGAAACAATCCCTTGGCTGTGGTAAGGAATCAATTCTTAAGACTCTATAAATGTATGTCACAATTACGATATCAAATGGCCTCTATTTAACAACTTTGGAATCTACTTAGTTAATACCCTCAATAGTCTGATATAATGAAAGCCTTCACAATGCCATAAACTATTGATACTTGAATGAAATGAAAAGAAAAACCGTAATTGAAACTCAAAATGATACGCTAAATACACAAAATTTACCACTTTTAAGTTTCAGAGGAAATCATGGGGAGAGAGGAATCTCAAAATAACATGTTGCAAACACAGAATCTATTACTTTAAAGTTCCATCAGGAGTTTGAGAAAAGAGAAGAGATGAAGTGAAGGAGTGCAAATTACAGTGATTTAACTCTTACTCAAAGATGTAATTAAGAGACTGGCTGCTACATTACTTCACTTCATCCAAAGAGGAATGAACACAGAGAGAAACTGGAAAGGCTTATCAACATCAACAGGTGCAGGAAAATTGATCTTATTTCATTAATTTCTTAGAAAATTCAGTACCAAATTAATACTAATCCAGAGGTCCAAAACTAGGAACCATTTTTATTTATTTATATCTACTTAAATACATCACATTGGTTCATAACTCCTAAACTTCTTGAAACTATTCGAGTACCTAAACTGTTAAGATTACTTACGAAATCACACTTAAGAAAATAAATTAAAACTAGAAATATTGTTTGTTTTTCTGAATCTGATGTTGTTGATGTGTCCTCCCAAAGCGCCGAGGTGTCCTTTATCGTTATGATGCAGTGGCTGAATAGCTCTGTAAGGATGCCTAAGTGCACGACTTGACCCATCTATCATTCTCCCAATAGGGCCGCTATATGCTCTTCTGCTTGACTCTGCCTATGCTCCTGTGCTTCAAACACGGTCAATCATATCACCATCTACTTGACTCTGCCCCTTCTTCTTTGATCTGCATCGGGTCACTTACCTGAGTTCTTCTGCTGTGTTCTACTTTCCTCTGTTATCAAGGCGTTTCACAGGCTTTACGTTATAATCCTCCTTCTTTCCTCCGATGAGATTTAACACATGAATGCCTTACCTCTGGATTTTAAGACCTTTGGAGTTTTCTTTTGAAACCACATTGCATCTGCCCGACATCACACTTTCCATGCCATTTTTTTCAACATTTCCTTAGCACTTATCTTCTAAGACTTGTGATGTGCGCTATGCACTCGGGTCCCACCGTCATCATACATGGGAAAATTTAACTCTTACCTCTGCGCATATTCGTTAAAATTTCTGATTTGTGATCGGGCCCCACTGCATCGCATTTCACACTTCAGTGATTATAACTCAAACCCTTTGTAATTAACTCTTAAAAAATGCGATTTGTGATTGCGATTGGGCCCCATCGCATCACATATCACACTTCAGCACTTTTAAAATTTACATCCTATGCATATCCTTTGAAACTTGCGACTGGAAGTTTTTGATTTAATCTCCTCCGTTTAACTCTTCGCTCGAGTTCTGCACTTTTCTCCCAATCGTCCATTTTTCCCTTTGTGCCTCCTCCAAACTCTGAAGGGTCTAAGGGAAATGCACCCTTTCTCCTCCTTTGGGGAATTATTTTTTTTCCCCACAATGTAATCCTCCTGAGCTTATCCAGTGTCCCAGTGTGTTGGTCCTTGCTGAGCTTGCGAATGAGCCCGATTGGACCCGGTTCGACATTCAATGTTCTGAATGCGCCCATCCGTCCGAATCTTGAACTTTTTTCACGTGAATGAGCCCGAGTCGACCCACCTCCACATCTCCTCATGTAAATGTTAATGTACCAATATATAATTCAAAATTCTTCTATGACTCACAAAATTTTAGATTTTCTATCATATGTGTTTTTTTAGTGTTCTGTAAAATATTTCAAAGGTAAATGAAACTGAATACAACATCTACCTCCAACTGGGGATATTGCTTTTATCCACAGAAGTGCTAAGTATCGCAGATTAGTGCCTTATCCATTGGGCATGGAGTCAAATATTGCTTGGTGACATATGAACAATGATAAATATGGTATTTTCAATGGTGGAATGTTGACCTTTAATGCTAGAACTAATGTTTCAGATACTACCCGTTCACATCCAACTATACTATCTCTCCATCTAGATCTTCCAAAATAAACATGTTATTTGACCTTGCCTCATAGATCTTGTGTGGACCATACCAGAGAGGGTAAAATTTACCATGCTTCCCCATTTCTTCTCATCTAATGTCCCATATTAGTACCAAATCTCCTGCATGAGAGAGAAATTCTTTTTATTTTCTGTAAAATATAGACTTCATCTTTTCCTGATAAATAATTGAGCTATCCCTGACTTTTTTTCTATTTTCACTTGATTTAATTATTTTGTTCAATCTTCTTACCAGAGAAATTTGTTCTTCCTAAGCTTCTTGAAGGAAAGAAATCATTGGTTTGGCCATTTGAGTAGGAAATAGTGCTTGAGTTCCATAAACTAGTTCATAAGGAGACTTCCCAGTAGATCTCTTGGTAGTGACTAAAACTACCCAAAGGGAAAACTTCATCTTCATATCTCAATCCTTCTGATTCTTGGTGATTGTCTTCTTGAAGATTCTGACCAATGTATTATTTGAGGACTCTGCCAATTTGTTCCCTTTGGGATGATATGTTATGGAATGTGATAAATTACATTATATGTTTTACACAAATTAATGAAACAGGTAGAGTTTAATACCTGAGCATTATCAGTCACAATTTTGATTGGAGATCTGAATCTGCTGAATATTTTTTTCTCCGGAAACTTCATCACTACTTGGTCATTTTCCTTCTACGTGGGTATTGCTTCAACCCATTTTTTAAAATAATAAGTGGCAGCTAGAATCCACATGAACTGTCCACTTGGTGGTGGATTTATCTCTCCATTAAACTCCAATTCCTATTGCCTAAAATGTTATTCAATAAATGTTAGGATGAGAGGTAATGTAGCAAGTTTTTTCTTTTCAGAAATTAACTAACACTTCTGACAACTTCTGATCATTTTATAAACATCTGCAAACAAGGTTGGCCAATAGAAGCTTGACTTGAGAATCTTATGAGTAGTGACCTTCCAACTATAATGTCTTCCACACAGACTTTCATGATATTCTTTGGTGACTTCAATAGATTCTCCTTCAGTCAAACATAACAACAAAATACCAGCAGGATCTTTCCAATATAGCTTTTCTTCTATGATAAAATATGGCTAAGGGTTGAGCTTGATAGCTCTGTATCTTGTTCTATTTATTGAAGTTGGATAGGAAATTAATCTATTGTGAAACCAGCTCCAAAAATAGAAGAAAAGAGAGTCCAACACCTTAGAAATAGCCACTTCGAGGGATCGGCTTCCAATACATTACATAAATGAACAATTCTTGGATGATACAAATGACAAAACCTCCTTTCTATATATAGGAGTCCATGGGGCCACAATCTAATCCTAGTGGGGCCACAATGTAATTCTAGCTGACCTAACAATAATAATGTAAGGGCACAATAATAACAATATGGGGGTTACAGGGGTACAACAATAGAAATAAGGGGAGCTAAACTAACATAATAAGGGACTACACTATTAATTTATGGACTTAGCATGCCCCTCTCCTTCAAAAAAGTGTTGTCCTCAACGCTTGGTTATTTCTTGATGGTTCTGTATAAAATTCTCATCCTCCCATGTGGAATCTTCTACAGAAAGGTTCTTCCACTTGTTTAGATACTATGAAATTGATCATACTTGTCGAGTTCTTGTTTCTGTGACTGCTTCAGAACTTCTTTCAATGTGATGTTGATCTTCCTTTTGTTTCATTAGATTCTGCACCAAAGTTAGATTATCCTTTGAGAGTTGGAGAACTTGTTGTTAATGCTCGATGTGATCTTACACTAATTTATCATCCATATTAGCTATTATTTGATCCTTCAAACCATCCAACTTAGCCTCCATTTCTGATTTTAAACCATCTATGTCATCTCCGGTTGCTCTACATAAGATCAAAATTTGTTGCACTTGGTACCGTAATTTTGATATCTCATATTGCAATTCTTCCTCTTCATGCATCATAGTATAGATTTTTTAGGTCTTAATGGGTATGGAATTTTTTTTTTGAAGAATCATAGAACCCAATACTGATAAAAATTCTAAAATATTCCCTTGGAATCACTTTAAACTATTTCTTCAAACAAACGTTATGCAATTTTAAAAACCAAATACACACATTTTTCTTGCTTTTGAGGAGCTAGATATCGAAATTAAATTATCTCCGTGATTTCAGATATTCAATATCTAAAATTTAGCCCTGTGGTAGCCCTTTGAACCCTCTTTAAAATGCCACAGGTCTGACTTGATTTGGATTCTTCAAGGCAAAAGTATGCCCAATCTCCCACAATGACCTAATTATGGACTGGTTCAGTAGAGGGAACTTGTATGAATTTCCACGTGTCACTGATTGCTCCTTCGGCTCTAAAATTTATAGAAAAGAAACTATATTCCATGTAATTCTAACCACATTTTACAAAATTCCAATCCGATGCTCAGAGAGAGAGTTATGAATATTTTCCCACGATCACCTCTTTGAGATGAAATTCAGGAGCCTGAAAAAGAGCTAACTTCCACAGATCATATCTCCGAAAATATTGCGAACCAAGATCTGAAATTTTGTGACGATGTTCCTTAGGATGTCGGCTTCACGCTATAAAAATATCAGCTTCTGAAACTTCGTAGAAAAAAATTATAGAGAAAATTCCACTATGACCTATTTGGTGCAGCGAAACCCTAGAATCCGAAGCTTTGATACCAAATGTTGTGAAACCAGCTCCAAAATAGAATAAAAGAGATATCAACACCTTAGAAATAGCCACTTCGAGGGGGGAGCCTCTAATACATTACATAAATGAACAATTCTTAGATGATGCAAATGACAAAACCTCCTTTCTATATATAAGAGTCCATGGGGCCACAATGTAATCCTAGTAGGGCCACAATGTAATCCTAGCTGACCTAACAATAATAAAGTAAGGGCACAATAATAACAATATGGGGGTTATGGGGGTACAACAATAACAATAAGGGGGGCTACACTAACATAATAAGGGACTACACTATTAATATAGGTACTTAACAGAATCACAGGAAGTGCACAATATCCTTATACCAATCATAGCACAAAAATTTGTATTGAATACCTATTTTGGACTTGCTTTGACCTTATTTTTTAACAACTCCATCCACTGGTGCCAATAGATTAATTCCCATGGCTTGAAAATTTGTCTTTGTCAATAACTTCGCCAACCCCTGTCCCTTGACCAGCTTGGTGGGTTTGATTTCCAAACCATACTCTTGGATTTTTTCTATCCACTTCTCCCTTTTTCCTTCAACCTCACTTTGGACCAGCACATCTTTCATAGTAGAATTGGGAACATAAGCAGTTATTTGGGACTATAACACATAACTCCTGAAGGCTTTCAATGCTTTGACCAAATTATATACTTGTTTCTCCAGAATATTGTATTTTAGCTCAACATCTCTAGGAAATTTACTAAAAAATGCAACTGGCTACTCCTTACTATCTTCATTTTTCTGCAACAACATAGCAGCAAAAGTAGTGGGGGATGAAAATTAGAATGCCTGAAATGTTTTTTGATAGTCTGGACTAATCAGAACTCAAGATTCCTGCAGTGCTTCCTTTATTCTAACAAATGCATCTCTTGCTTCCTTATCCCATTTCACTTCTACATTTTTCTTCAACATATTTGTTATACTTCTCATGATCTTAGCATAATTGGGCACAAACCTCCTCAGATCAAATTTTATTTTTCCTAGGAATCTCTGGATATCCTTCTTGCTTCTGGGTAAAGGAATATTCTGAATGGCTTCCACCCCTATTGGTTCAATATTTACTCCTTGTTTAGAAACTCCGTGACCCAATAATTTACCTTCTTCTAAGGCAAATAAATATTTCTTGAGATTTAATGAAAGACCAAACTTTTTTCGCTTCTGAATTTTTTTTTGCAAATGCTACAAGTGTTCATCATCTGACCCTGAGAAAATAGTTGCATCATCCATATATATAACCACAAATATATCACTAATGAAGGATATGTCCATGGCCCTGTGAAATGTTGCACCTGTGTTCATAAGGCCAAATGGCATCCTTGAATACATGAAGGTGCCCTAGGGTGTAGTGAAAGAAGTCTTCTTCTGATCTTCTTTTTATACCGCTACCTGATTATACCTAAACAATCCATCAACCATAGACAACCTATGATCTCTTGCCACCTTTTGTAAGACAATCCATTTTCGACAAAGGATAATTATCTTTTAGATATTCTCGATTCAAGTTCTTGAAGTCTACACACAGTCTTATCTCTCTGTTCTTATTTTTTACAGGGACCAAATTGGAAACCTAGTCTAAATATCTGAGAGGGACTATAATTTTTTCCTGCAACAATTTCTTTACTTCTTTTTCGATTGGAGCTAACAACAATGGATTAACCTATCTGAGCTTCTGTTTGTGTGGTTTGAGCCCTTCCTTCAATGGAATCTTATGCTGAATAATACTTTTGTCATATGTTTCCAGGTCTTCATATGACCAGGCAAACACATCCATATACTTCTTAAAAATATTAATGTATCTTTCTTTGTAGTTTTTGGGAAGACCTTTAAACAATTTCACTATTTGGGGTTCCTGCTAGGTTCCCAAATGAAAATCTTCCATCTATTCTTCTTGATGTGTTTTCTTTGAATCAACAACAACATCATTAGCATCGAATAATATTTCGAGGGGAACCAACCCTTTCAGGAGAACATTATCTTTCAATTGGATAAGATTTTGTTAACCAATTGACTACTTAAGGTTTCTTATCTATGTTTTCTCCTTTGTTTGTTCTTCATCTTGGTCTATCTCAGCGTCTTCAAAGTTTCCAATAATGGTCAGGAACTGACTTATCTATTCATCATCGTCAAACACTTGCCAATGTTTCACATTATCAGGGATAGAAGGTCTATGCCTAATTTTGATCTCATACCTTAATATTAGATTTATTGGAGGTTTGAAGGTGCTGACTGCAACTACTAAAGAATTGGCCAATCTATTCTCCTCCCTCAGAATATACTGAAGATTGAATGCTTCAAAATAGTTTTCTACCAGATCCCACACTTCATTCATATATGATCTCAATCTCGGATGCTTGGTTTGACAATGATTTTTAATGTGCCTTATAATAAATTCAGAGTCACCAAAAATTGAAATGCATTGAACCCCCATCTATTTAGAAACTTGAAGGCTTGTGATTAAGGCCTCATACTGAGCCCCATTGTTTGTTGAATCAAATTCTAGTGTAAAAGAGAAATGCATGAGGTTACCTTCTAGTTATATCATCAAGAATCTAACACCTACGCCCTCCTTGGAGTAGGCACCATCAAAGTAGAACTTAAAAATCTTCCTCGAGTGAAGCTCATTATTTACAACTATTGAAGAGAACTGCTTCCCTATGTTTTCAGCAAATTCTGCATCTTCATGCAGCATGAAACAAGAAAGGTCTTCTGTTTCTTGACTCTAAATAGGGGAATTTTCTGTATCTTTCTTGGAGGTAGTCTTCAAAAACCTTGTTTCCCTATACAACCTCCTTTCTTCACCATTAAAAACCCGAACTATAGCATAAGTGAAATCCAATTTTAGTACACCTCCCAACTTTTCTCCCCAAGATCTTGACAAGAGCATTTCGAACCTGGCTAGGATGTCAGCAACCACTACATCCATGACTATACTCTTTGCTGGGATTTGGGCCAACGAAATTGATACATATTTAATTAACCCAACACATTTCACCCTTTTGGAATCAAATGAATATAGATCCATATAAGGTTTGGTAATCTGCAAGTTAATTTCCTTCATAACAGACAATGGCATGAGATTATGGGACACTCCTAAGTCCAACATGTAGTTATGTAGAGTATAATCATGAAGCAACAGAGAAATATAGAAGGGTGGAACAGAGGGATCTATTTCTTCTACATGAGTACCAAAGGTGACCACTAGTTTTTCTTCTTGTAAGTTCACTGTGTCACTTATATCCTCCACCTGTGTGAGATTTATAAATAAAATTTATTTCTTGTAAGCTAGTATTTTGACTAATTCCAGAAGAGGCACCTGAATTTTGACCTTCTCCAACTCTTTTGTCAAATAGAAAGAATGAGTTTTCTTAATATTATTTTAAGGTTCTTCTTCACCCTTTCTAGAATTTTCTTCTTGTTTGGGTACATGAACAAATATCTCCAAGATATTATTGTCAACTGATTTGTTTTGGGAGGATTCACCCTGCTACACATTTGTTCTAATAAGTGAATTTACAGGTTGTTTCTTATCACTAACCTGTTTTTTAGGGTCCTTTTGTAGTGGAGTCACCATTGGAGGAGGAATGGAACTTTTTTGTTCACCCCCATTAGAATACACCCTAGATCTCTTTCTAGACCTCAAATAATACTTTCTATGTAACTCGGCTTGCATGAAATCTGTGAATTACCTACAGTATTCATCCATTGCATCTTCATCAAAATAAACTTAAGCTTTGACATATTCTCCCTCGCAATCTTCCTCTTCATCCTCTCCTATTTCATACATAGTAGATAACTGATCCTCGGCCTCCCTTTGGTCATCTTCTGCTAGCTCTCTGAGTGCTGCTTCTATATACAATGGAGGTTGAACCAGGTTTTGATCTCTTCTTTCTCTCTACAATATTTGCAGGGGATGCCTTCTGAATTGAGGGTTGAACCCCCCTCGGTTTTTTTGTACTTGTCTTTGGGAGTTTTTATTTTCCAATTCCATGTTAGCTAGCTTATTTGTCATATCTTCAATCCTTAGATCTTGTAATGTTTCTTCTTTTGCCTTCCATTTCTCTTGGACTAGCTATTTCCCTTTCGCCTTTCCAGTTGAATTCATATTAGCTTCAATATCTAAAGCATATGTCTGTATATACTCAATATTAGGGGATCTTCTCTAACTTAATGTAAAGCTCAAATTATCTTCAAAAGCCCCAGCAAAAAATACCTTTACTCCTACAGGGGGACTTCATCTCTATAGGTAAACTATTGTACAATTTTTTGGATCCTTTTACAAACTCAGCAATGTTTTCATTAGTTTGTTTTTTTAATTGCATTAAACTCTATCAATGAGTAACCATGATCTCTCTTCTCTCCCCATCTCTGAGTGAATTGAGTTTATAACACTTCCCAGTCATTTATGGAATCATTTGGTAAACCTTTGAACCATTTCCTAGCCTCTCCACTTAGATACTACACAAATAGCCTCATCATAACTGCAAGATGTTCTACATTTAAATTCTCAGCAAAAGTGAAAAACAAGGGAAAATGTTGTTCTGCAGTTACTTCATCATCTCCAGTGAAATAAGGAATTAATTTGAAGTATTCTTGAGGCATGGAATTCATTGGTTGCGGAATATTTAGTGGTGCATAACTATCCGTTAAGAAAACTGGTACTGCCATATTAAAAACTTGGTTAACTTCTCCTTGAGTGGTTGAGGTTGATGAACCTGTTGTGAAAGTGAATGAGGTTGGAGGCAAAACTGATATGGGGTTAGGCTAATGGAAAATAGAAGAGGGACCAACCACTATATTTGGTTGAGCTTGAGTGGAGGTAAAAGAAACAGACTCGAAAGAATGTTCTTCTAACTGAGGTTCTTGAAAATAAATGGGTGTGGAAGGGGTATCTTATTCCTAGAAATGGATTTCCTTGGAAATATATTCAAACAAAGGGTTATGTGAATTTCTTCCAGGAGCAGGAAATGTAGGATCAGGTATTGAAGGATTTTTTGGTTTCTGAGTCTTTTTAGAAACCAATATTTCTGGATCTGGCAAAGCAGGAACTATTTGCTGTGAGGTATTTGACCTCGTGTGAGGCCTTTTGAAAGACATAATTTTGAAAATAACAAGCACAACCGAATATTTCCTCCTAACTGAACGACCAGAGGAAATAATGTAAAAAACCCAGGGAAAATAAACTTTGTTTCTTCATCCCCAGCAATGACGCCATAAAATGTTGTATCTCAAGAAACAATCCCTTGGTTGTGGTAAGGAATCAATGCTTAAGACATTTTATAAATGTATGTCACAATTACAATATCAAATGGCATATGTTTAACACCTTTGGAATCTAATTACTTAATACCCTCAATAGTCTGATATAATGAAAGCCTTCACAATGCCATAAACTGCTCATACTTGAATGAAATGAAAAGAAGAACTGTAAGAGAAACTCAAAATGATACATTGAATACATAGAATATACCACTTTTAAGTTTCAGAGGAAATCATGGGGAGAGAGGAAACTCAAAATAATATGTTGTAAACACAAAATCTATTACTTTAAAGTTCCATCAGGAGTTTGCGAAAAGAGAATAGATGAAGTGAAGGAGCACAAATTAAGGTGATTTAAATCTTACTCACGGATGTAATTAAGAGACCGGTTGCTACATTACTTCACTTCATTCAAAGAGGAATGAACATAGAGCGAAACTGGAAAGAAATATCAACATCAATAGGTGCAGGAAACTTGATCTTATTTCATTAATTTCTTAGAAAAATTCAGTACCAAAGTAACAGTAATCCAAAGGTCTAAAACTCAGAACATTTTTTCTTTATTTCTATCTACTGAAATACATCACAGTGGCTCGTAACTCCTCAATTTCTTGAAACTGTTCAAATACCTAAACTTATGAGATTACTTATGCAATCACACTTGAGAAAACAAATTAAAACTACAAATATTTTTCGTTTTCCTAAATCTGATGTTGTCGATGCATTCTCCCGAAGTGCCGAGGTGTCATTTCTAGTTATGATGCAATGGCTACACAACTTTGTAACAATGCCTTAGTGCCCGACTTGACCCATATTTCATGCTCCCAATAGGGCCGCTATATGCTCTTCTGCCCACTCTGCCTATGCCCCTGTGCTTCAAACGTCGTCAATCATATCACCCTAAACCTGACTCTGCCTCTTCTCCTTTGATCCATGTCGGGTCACTTACCCGATTTATTCTACTGCGTTCTGCTTTCCTCCATTATCAAGGCATTTCATCGGAGTTACGTTATAATCCTCCTTCTGTCCTCCAATGTGATTTAACATAGGAATGGATTACCTCCGGATTTGAAGACCTCTGGAGTTAGCTTTTGAAACCACATCGCATTTGCCCAACATCGCACTTCGTATGCCATTGTTTTCAACTTTTTCTTAGCACTTATCTTCTAGTACTTGCGATTTGTGCTCTGTGCTCAGGTCCCACCATCATCTCACTTCAGTGAATTTAACTCTTACCCTTGCATTTATTCGTTAAAACTTGCGATTTGCGATCGGGCCCCACCTCATCGCATTTCACACGGGTGATTTTAACTCAAAACCTTTGTACTTAACTCTTAAAACTTGTGATTTTTTACTGCAATTGGGCCCCACCGCATTGCATATCACACTTCAGCACTTTTAACATTTGCCTCTCGTTCATATCCTTTGAAACTTGTGATTTGTGGTTTACGATTCAATCTTCGTCGTTTACCTCTCCGCTTAATTTCTGCACTTTGATCCTGACCGTCCATTTGTCCCTTTGCGCCTCCTCCAAAATATCAAGGGTTTAAGGGAAATGTGCTCTTTCTCTGCCTTTGGGGAATTAGTTTGTTTTCTCCATGGTGTAACCCTCCTGAGCTTATCCGGTGTCCTACTGCATTGGTCCCTCCCAAGCTTGTGAATGAGCCCGACTTGACGTTGTTCGGCGTGTAATGTTCTGAATGCATTGATCAGCCTGGCTCTTGAACTGTTCTGCACGTGAATGAGCTTGAATTAACCCACCTTCACATCTCATCATGTAAATGTTAATGTACCTATATATAATTCAAAATTCTTCTATGACACACAAAATTTTACATTTTCTATCATATGTGCTTTTTTGGTGTTTTGAAAAACATTTCAAAGTTAAATGCAAATGAGGCATTACAAATCCCATGGAAATGACCTCCCACTTCCACTATGGAATCAAAATCAGCTATAGAAACCCACCTGAATGCGTAGACTCTTCCTTTACCTATTGAAAATCCAAGCATCTCGCCATAAATTTTGCCACTTTTTTCTTCAAGTTCGGCCACTAGTAATACCTCTTTGCCACTGTCAATGTCTTTTGATATCCCGAGTGAATTAAATATGGTTTCAAATGAAACTCATCAAGATAATATTCTAGAGCTCACTTCTATCTGGTACATAGATCCTATCCCTAAATCTGACCAATCCATCTATTGTAATATGATAGTCCACATCCTGTGCACCCGTTGCTACACTTGTACCTGTACCTGTACGTGTACCACTACATGTACATGTATCTATACTACTACCTATACTTGTATATTTATTCTACTGTAACCTATGCCTAAGCTCCATGTAGCTGTTATCCTACTGACCCGCCTGTAAGATCTGATCTTATAGGTTTGTCCCATAGAAACTCATAATTGTCATATGATTTACCTATATCTGCTTGCTAAGAGCATCTACAGCCTTGTTCTCTTTTCCTTTAATGTAATCTATTTTAAGGTAGAAATCACTGATCGTGGAAAACCATCTAGCTTTCCTGGAGTTCAAATTCAATTGGTCAAATAAATGCCTCAATCCAGTGTGATCGCTCATCAGTACAAACCTCTTGCCAAGAATATAGTGCCTCCACATCTTCAATGCATGAATGATTGTTGCCAACTCAAGATCATGTGTTGAATAACTCTTCTTGTGCTCATTCAATTTCCGTGACTCATAGAACATTACCTGTACTTCCCACATAAGAAATCCACCAAGTCCTCTTTTGCAATCATCTGTGTTGATGCCACAAATTATCTATTGGGATCTGAAATCTTTAACACTAGAGAATGTGTCAACAATTGTTTCAACTACTCAAGAATTGATGCACATTCCTCTATCCATTTAAAATTAATACCTTTCCTTTGCAATTATGTGATCGAATATTAAATCTATGAGAGGTACCCTATGAACCTCTTATAATAACCTTCTAACCCCATAAAGTACCTTACCTCATCCACATTCCTAGGATTTTCCCACTCCATGATAACCCTTACCTTGTCTGGATCCATTATTATTCCTTCCTTGGAAACCACATGTCCCAAGTACTATACCTATGTATGAATGAAATGCTAGGCTTGGCATATAACTGATGTTCTCTTATAAATCTCAATACTATTGCTAAGTGTTCAACATGCTCTTCTTAATTTTTAAAATATACTAATACATCAGCAATGAATACAATAACAAACTTATCCAGATAAGGACACAACACTCTATTCATCAAGCAAATAAAATTAGCTGGAGCATTATTCAAACCGAAAGGAACTACAACAAACTAATAATATTTGTACCTATTATGGAACATTGTTGTGGAAATATCCTCTTCCTTGATGCATACTTGTTGATATCCGGATTGAAAATCAATATTTGAGAACATTGTTTCTCTCTTCAACAGATTGAACATATCATCAATCCTTGGTAATGGATTCATTTCCTTGATGGTCACATTTTTCAACTTCCTATAATCAATGCATAACCTGAGAGTACCATCCTTCTTATTCACAAACAATACTGGTGCACCCCAATGTGCTACACTTTACATAATGTATCCCTTTTCAAGTATTTCCTTTAACTACAGCTTCAACTCTACTAGCTCTAGTGTGCTAAGCTTGTACGGTGCCTTTGATGCTAGTGCTACCCCTGGTACAAAATGAATATAAAATTCCACTTCTCTGCTCTTCATCATCCCTTGGATCTTCTTCTTCCTCCTTATTGAAAAATTATGTGAATTATTGGGATGGTTTATTCACTTTTTTATTTAGTATTGCACTCCTTCTTACAGTGGATGACTTCTTAGAAGATAACTTAGTGATAGGAATTTTCTTTTTCTTTATATTCTCTTGCTCTATTTCCCTTTTTTTCCCTTTAGATGTGTTTTCTTCTTTATCTCGCTTTACTCCTTCTAATATTTTTATTTTTGATATTCTACAATACATCAGAAAGAGGAGTTTCATCTTCTGAGGGTTTCTCTTCTTATGGAGGTAGGTCATCACTAGGGTTTGTAGGTAACTTTATTCTACACCTCTTGATTTTGTTGGGTTCTTCCTGTTCTTCCTCTTGGAAATGGTTTTTTATTAAGAATATTTCTCAATCATCTCCTATGTTTTTGACGTGGCCTTCAATTAACATCTTTATCCAACCGTGATGATATATGGTATTCTCAATAGACTGCATCTTTTTGTGCTATTAGTCATTTTTTTCAAACCAAGGAGTAATAAATAAGGAAAAATAATCTCATTCCCCTAAAGTAAATGCATCATTAAATGTACATGATAGAAAAACATGTTGCCAAATATACCCTCACAAATAATAAATTTTTGAAAGACCAACAATAAATTTCTCCATCTGTTTTTAAGAGCTGAAACTAGGATTCCTTTTTAAAGATTGAAGTGTCCATAACTGGGTTTTTGAGAAATGTTCTCCATCCATTTTCTTCAAATCCTTTTTTTTGAACCATTTTGACCAAATTTGGGTAGCCTGGTCACATATGCTATAAAGGACTCTGTTAATACCATTTTTACATCCCCGATTTCCACCCGAATTGCATCGAATGGTTGAGAAAAAGGCTTGGTAACTTCTTTATCATGGCTGTTAAATTTCTCTATAAATTCTAGCCATTGTGCCTGTTGTAGCATCTGTCTAACTTTTGGATAAACCTCCATGAATTTATTCCCATCCATCTTTGTTCTCACAACAACCCCCATGTTTATGAATTCTTAACCCACAACTACTTCCTTTTGACAATATTATGGAGAAAAAATGGATTTGAGAAACAAAGTGTAAACATGAGCAGAATTACCAATGAAATAGGGGTTATGGAGTGAAAAGGGTTTTAGGATAATCTAATCTGAATGAGGGTGAAATTACTAATGGAACAAGGTTTATGAAGTAGAGTAATTGTGCAATGATGAGTGGTGGATTTTGAATTGTGATGACTTATGGCCGACTTTGTTGACAAGACCAGGTTAAGTCCGAAGTCATGATAATAGAAATAATTATTTTAAATGGTGGTAAAAACGTCTAATTTATTTCATAATCTAATTTTTATTACCTTTATTATTTAATATAACATTTACATACCTTTGTATTCATTATTCTAATGTTTTTATTAGTCTTTGTAGGTTGTCCATGGATTTCTTTAGATGCAAATTTGATAAATTTATTCTTGTGCCAAGATATTTAATTGTCCTGATTGAATCCTATCAAGTCAGCTGCAGAATTTCGTTAAAGCTGCATATTTGAATCAATTCCGTAGCTGATTATTTTCAAAAGAAAATTAGGGTAACAAAGATGGGATTAGAATAGGGTTTATAAATAAAATCTAGGGTGGCAAGAGTGCTTGGTTTTCATGTTTATCCATTATATATATATATTCATTTAGAAAATAAAGGATTTTTTGAGTTAAGCTGGATAGGAAGGTGAATCCTTCCTAACCACCTTCAAATCAATGTTGTCTTGCAGATGTTTAACAAACTCCTCCCTTCTCAATGGCGTGTGATAAATTCTTAGTCGATGACCATTTACAAGGAAGGTCACCATTTCTTCATCAATAGTTCTAACTTTGACTGCACCATTATTAAAGACAGTTTCAATCTCATAACGCCCAAGCCATTGAGTTTGAAATTTCCCTTGAAAATATTTAAACTTTGAGTCAAAACTTAAATCCCAAACTCCTCGCTGAAATTTCCTTACTTTTATGAACTTGTCATGCCATCTAGATCTTTGTTGTTGAATTATGATAGTTCTTTGAATAACATCCCATCACATCTTATTGTGTTCATTTTTTTGATCCATCCTTTGTTTTTGTGCTTCAGATAGATAAAAAACCAATTTGGCAATTGTTTTGAAAGTCTTTATCTACAACTCTATATGAAATAGGAATTTCTTCCCATAAACAAGTTCATAAGGAGTATGTTTTGTGGTGTTTCTCCATGTGGTACGAGATTCTCATAAAGCTTCTAGAAGATTTTTGGCCCAATCTCTTCTATGCACATGCACAATCTTGGTAAAAATTGCTTCAATTACTTTATTGGTGGATTCCACCTGTCTATTTTCTTGTGGATGATATTGAGTGGATTTTCGATGTTTAATTTTATATTATTGCATTATCTTTTGTACCAACTTGGATGTTAATTGAGTACCTTGATCTATTATAATTTCCCTTCGAACACCAAAATGAGTAAAAATATCCTCAAAAAGAAATGAAACTACAATATTTTCAGTAAAAAAGGAAGTGGTTTAGCTTCTACCCATTCTATAACATAATCAATACAAACAAGAATGTTCCTTTCTTGTCTTAACGGTGGATTAATTGTACCAACAAAATCTAGAGCCCATTTCTCAAAAGGTTCATTGAGTACCTAAGGTTGTAGACGCATTTCATAGGAAGGAATATGTTTCCCCATTCTTTGACAACTTTCACATCTCTTAACATATTCTCTGGTATCCTTAAAAATAGAAGGCCAATAATATCCTAATATGTCCTCCACATGGTTCATCATGCCAAGCTTTCAATATTTCTGGTACTTGATCTTCTCTAACACATCTATGAATGATTAGGCCAGGTCATGTTTTGTACAATTCTTTATTTATCCATGAGTAAGATGCACTAGTTTTAATTTCCTTTCCCTTTTCACGAGGAAATAAGTATAATGGTAGCTTTTGTGTAGCTATATAATTAGCAATAACTAAAAACCAAGGAGATTCAATAGATACTGCAAAACGATATTAATTAGGAAATCATCCCCTACAGGAGTATCATTATTATCATTTTGGGTTTTATATAAGAAATTAACAAATGTGTTTTGTTTTCCAGATCTATCCAAATAGTAATATTGATTTCTTGCAATAATAGTAACCATATTGTAATTATTCCATTAGTGATTGATTTATTCATTAAATATCTAATTGCATAATGATCTGTGTGAATTAAGGTTTCATAACCAGTGATATAATGTCTGAATTTTTTGATGGCATGTTCAACTTCTCAAAACTCCTTTTCAGTGACAATATAATTTAACTTTGTGGGAGTCCAATTTTTACTTGTATATTAAATGGCATAAGGATTCAATTCTTCTTGTCCTAAAAAAACATCCAAAGTTGTATCTGAGGTATTAGTTGAGATGTGAAATGGTAATTTCCAATTTGCTCCTCTTAAGATGGGTGATTCTGAAATATTTTCTTTCAATTTTTTAAAAGCTTTAAGGAAATTATAATTCTAGATGAACTCAAAATCCTTTGTAAGTAATTTGAAAAGTGGAGAGGTAATTTTTGTAAATTTTTCAATGAGTCTCTTATAGTAATCAGTAAAGACAAGAAAACTTCTAACATCCTTATGACATGTTGGAACAGACATTGATTTAGAAATAACTTCTACTTTAGATGTATCCATCTTAATTCCATCCATTGAAATATGGTGGCCTAAAACAATTCCCTCAGTAAACATCATAAAACTTTTTTCATGGCTTAATGAGAGATTTTTTTTCTTTACACCTAATGAGAACTTTTTCCAAATTTTTAAGAGCTTCTTCAAAAGAGTTTCCATATATAGTAAAATCATCCATGTATACTTCAACACAAGCATGAATTAGATATGAGAAAATACCTAGAACTTTCCTTTCGAACGTTGAAGGTGCATTATATAACCCAAAAAGAAGTACTTGATAAGAATAAGTTCCCCATGGACAGGTGAAAGTTTTTTATCTTGATCTTTGGAAGCTACTTGGATATGGTTATATCCACACAAACCATCCAAGAATGAAAATTATTTCTTACCTGCTAATGTGTAAAGAACTTATCTATAAAAGGAAGAGGAAATAGTTATTTTAAGGTAGCTTTATTAAGTTCTCTGTAATCGATGTGTACTTTCCATTTCATATTATTTTTAGGAACAATTACTAATCGTGATACCCATTGAGTATCAGATATCAGATAAATAAAGTTCACATTTAACAATTTTTGCAGTTCTTCCTTGATAATATCCCTTAAGTTTGATTCATCCTCCTCTCTAGCTATCTAATTGGTCTGGAATTTTCTTCAATATATATATATATATATATATATATATATATATATATATATATATATATATATATATATATATATGATTCATATAAGTATTGGGATCCATTCCTTACATATCAGTATATTCCCATGCATAAGAAGAGGAATGTTCTTGTAGCACCTTTACTAATTCTTTCTTTTGATATTCTTCCAGATTATCATTAATATTCAAAGTTTTCTATAGAAAAATTTCTATTAAAGAACTGGAAAATTTCTCCATAGAATGTAAATACATTTGACAAGATGATATATATTCAATATTACATTGTTCTTGAAAATTTTGACTAGATTCACAATATGAGGAAGATTCATTAATTTCCATTAGATTTAAAATCTGATTTTCTTCATCCATTTGTGAAGTAGCAAATATTGGTTGTACATCAATATCATCATCTTTCTATTCTTCACTTTCTAACTTTGTTGTTGTTTTTGCAGAAGCATATAAGGTGAATTTCTTTGTTGAATTTCCATCAGAGATAAACATATCACCAGATCTACAGCTTATAAAGGCATTAGTTGTAGCTAACCATGGTCTACCTAGGATCAATGGATACCCTCCTAAATTATTCTTGGATGTTAAGATCATAAAATAAACATGATATTCCCAACAATCTAAGGATACAAACACATCTTCTAATACACCATCATGTTTGATAACATATATGTCTGCTAGTTGCAATAATGTAGATGTATATTGAATATTAGGATGTTTCAATTTATCCATAGTTTGTTTACTCATGGTGTTTATGTTTTCTCCTAAGTTAATAAATTTGATTGGGATCTCAATGCCATTGATGTGTGTTTTCATAATTGGACTCCCTTGGTCAATATATATATATATATATTCCCCATCATGATATCTGTAATATTTTCAGCTAATTTAATTATTTTTTACTTATTTCCTTTTTATTCCAGGTATTTTAATGCTCAAATCCCTAATTTTTCTTGCAAATATTGGTATTTCTTTGATGGCTTGTAAAAAAGGGATTTTTATGCAATCATTCTTTATCTCATCCATTATATCATAATTGGGAAACATAATCTATTTTTCTATCTCCTCAGCAATTTTTAATCTTCCAGGAAAAAGTGGATTTTGAACAGATATTGAAGGTTGTCTAAAATTGGAGTTGTGTTTATTGGAATATCATTGATATGTACATGGGTGGATTTTTTTGAGAATTTTATTCTTAAAGAAGAGGTGTCTCTTCCTTAGAGATGTTTAGTTTTTTATGTTCCTAAATAGCAATAGACGGTGACTTCTTTTCCAATACTCTACTAGATCTCAGTTGAACATTGTTTAGATATAATGGAGTTATCATGTAAGTTTGGAAATTTTTTCCTTCCACATTGTAAACAGGTTGTTTATTATTTTGATTTGGAAGTGGCTGAAGATGTAGTTTGTTTGGTCTTTGTGGAAATGGTAATGAAAGTTGTGGATTTGCCTTTTGAGATTCACCAATGTGCTTAACTAAGCTGAGGGAGATATTGTGGTTGAAAAGTAGGGTAAGGTTCAGGATATTAAGGGTACTGCAGTTATTTTCCATAAGTATTTTTCCATCCTTGTTCCCAAGGTTTAGGCGAAGGTTTCCAAGGCATCGGTGTAGTCCAATTGTTTTGTGATGGTTGTGCATATGTTTGGGTATTGAAACCTTTAGTTTGTCATTTTTGTCATGGTCTTTTCGAAATAAAACAAAGAGGATCTACCTGATTTGGTACTAATTCCTCTCATTAGGGGAATTTTGAGGTCTAAAATGGGCCTCCTAAAGAAATTATAAAATAATAGTGGAAATAATACAATAAGATTAGATTACATCATCAAATTTTAGAAGGAAAAAAGAAAAAACTACTTTTTCAACTCATATTTTCAACTTATGTCCCAAAGTTTTTACTCAAAGTTTGAGCGGGAGTACTTGTTGTATGAAAAATTTAATTCCTCATCTAAGGAGTACCCATATTGCATACTTTCGATGGGCCCTGATACACGAAAAATGAAAAATATATGAAAAACTTGATTGCAATCACGTATTTCCATCTATTTCTCATTTTTCGTGTAGCAAGGTCCATCTAAAGTATGCAACATAGGTATTCCTAGGATGAGGAATTGAATTTTTCATCCAAGGAGTAGTCGCGGTCAAAATTTGAGTAAAATAATTGAGAGATAAGTTGAAAATACAAGTTGAAAAAGTAGTTTTACTATTTATTATTTTAAATTTTTTTTACATTTTTACTCAAAAAATGGTGAATCATCTCCCATGGTTGACATCATCATCCTGAATCGTATTGGTTCTTATAAAGTTTATTTTGGTTGTACATTTTTCTTAGGAGGCCCATTTTAGACCTCAAAATTCCCCTAATTGGTAGACAACTTTAAGATCTAGTATAGAAGGACATTCTTTGGTATCATGAATTTATGCACATATGACAAAAGTTTCTATTCTTTTTAAATCAAGAGGACATTCACTCAAGGTATGTTTTTTTCTATATTTTAGATAGGAAATAGATAATGAAAATTTTTCAGCTTTTTTTTTTTTTTTTTACTTTAAGGGTGTCTATTTGTTCACTAAAACTCCCTAAAATATCTATTTTAAAATTGTCAAGAAAATTACCTATTTCAACTTTTCTTACTATCCTAGCTACATATTTATTAATCCTAGACATAACAAAATCTCTTGGCTTTTTCCCTATTCTTGCTTTACCTCTTGCAATATGTATGCATAACTCACAATTTTTTCCAAATTATAACTGAGAATTGTCTCCATTACCCATCCAATTGCAAAGATCAATCCACTCATCTCTCATAGATTTTAGTAAGAGAGCTTTCAAAGTTTCTTCATCTAGATTATGAATTTTATCCCTTTTAATATTATAAGAAAATAGTTCAATGAAACATTCAATATTTTCATCTTCTTTTTGCATCATTTTGAATACTTCATCTTTAAGGTAATGGGGAATACAATAATCCTTGTATTTCTCTAAGAATTTATTTTTCATTTGTTCCCATGTTTTGATAGAGTTTCTTCATAATCCAATAAACCATTTTAATGTTCCATCCTTAAGAGTGGTTGTAAATAATTTCAACTTTTGAGAATCGAGAAAATAGTCATAAGATCTACCTAAGACTTCAAACTCAAAGAGAAATGTTTCAGGATCCTCACTTCTTAATCCATGGAAATCAGGAAGAATGTAGGGTGAGATATTTTTCATTTTTACTGTGGTATCCTCATCGAGGATGGGAAATCCAAAAGGTTTTGGATCCCCTCTACCACCTCCTCTTCCTCTTCCTCCACCTCTTCCACCTCCAAACCTAGGTTGTTCACCATACAAATTTTGTAATTCTCTTTCCCCTTCTCCAACCATTGTAGATTCTTCAGAACTAATGTAAGGTTCCAAAATTAGATTTTGTGGTTCCTCTTCTAGTTCCTGTGGTTCTTTTATCAGCAGAATATTAAAGTATGGTTGTTCTTCTTCTTCTTAAATAGGGACTTCTAGTTCTTGTGCTATAAGTTTCTCTCTAGTTGAGGATAGAAAAATTACTCCTTTTGTCGGGGTTGTAGGATCTTCTTCTACTATTATGGCCTCAGTTGATGAAGTTGGTGAATATCTAGGTTGGATTTCATATATAAGTACCTCATGAAGTCTGTGTATGCTTGTAATGAATGGAATACAATTTTGGGTCGATGGTGTGGAATTAAGAGGTGGTGATGGGGTGAGTGGTGATGTTGGAATCAAACTTCTACCTCTACCCATAAATCTACCTCTAGAGTCTCTTTCCCTATGCCTATAATTTTTTTTTATGAATGAAAAATAAAAAGAACTCGTATATACACTTCCCCAACAACAACACCAAAATTTTTGGTAATTTAATTGATCTTAAATTACTTACATGAATTACCAACCAGGGCTATTAAGTTGATGAAATTAATGTGCACAATATGTGCTAGGATTTTTTGTCACTCACACAAATTTCTAAGTTAAATTGAGTTATCAAAATGTACATGTGTTTTTAAGGCTATGTAAGAAAATTAATCACTTGTACAAAATGAAATGAAATATAGAAATAATTATCACACTCTTCTCAAAAGAAAACTTCACACTCACACTTTACTTGAAATAAAATCACTCATTTCTTTTGAAAGAAATCACACTTTCTTGTAAAAAATCACACTAATTCAAATGGAAATCACTCTTTGCTCGAATAGAAATTACACACTTTGCATAAATGGAAATCACTCTTTGCTGGAATGGAAATTACACACTTTTTATAAATGGAAATCACTCTTTGCTGGAATGGAAATCACACACTTTGCATAAATGGAAATCACTCTTTTGTTGGAATATAAATCACTCTGAAATCTCACAGACACTTGCATAAATAAAATTTATCCTATTTAAATGGAATTCACACATTAAAAGGGATCTGTTTCAAGAAGGATAATCAATTATAGAATATAATCCTATCTATCTCATCACATTGTTAAACTCTATTCTATCCATGTGCATCTAAATTTTCTGAAATGAAAATGATTAAAAGAATGACTTCGAGCTCGGATCTAAAGAAAATAAAAATGCAAATATTTAAAAGGAATGGAAAAAGCCTACACGAATCATAAACTAAAATGCAAACTATAAATAAACAAAACACCTTACTGTCTCCAGGGGAGCCTCCACAAGAAGCAGGTAAGGCTGGGACAATCGACCAAGAGCTAACAATGGATTGAAAACTTATTGAGGAAATGAGATTTCAATTGTGAAACAGAGTATCAATAACACAAAATTCAGTCTTGCTAACGATGATTTCATTTCTTCCAAGAGGTATATTTATCAAGCTCATAGAAATTAACAGTTCAGAACTTATATGCCTAAACCTACTCAACATAAAGTATGTTTAACTTAGAAAGATAACATCATATAATTTTCTCATGATTTTCTATTATCAAAGAAAATCGTGAGGCATGGATCTCTTTCTCATTCGCCTGTTTCTAACTATGGAGGTTGATCTTGCCTTTAACCACATTACCAAGACTTGTTTCTATCGATCTGCCTCATGACAGTAGGAGGAAATCATTAGATGCCTCAATTGCCACCTACCCATATATTTCGATCTTCAGATGGCATCATGGAACTTGTCAAACCATGGACTTGGCCGCGGAATCATGTATTAGCTGCAGAATCATTATAATTCGGTTTATGAAGTAAAAATTAAACTAAATAATAAAAAACATTATCATTTTATGAAATAAGGGACAATTGTATACCTACCATATCATAAGCCTTGTAATTTGAAACCCAATGTGACATTATGAAGGTGAGGAAGAAGAAAATGGAGTGAAAAAGAGTGTCGAAAAGAAGAAATTGTGGGGTTGAACACCATGCAGCCTCACTATATCTCTCATGAATACATGTGCTACATCATTAGCTGAATAAGTATACCTCACTGGAATGAAGTTTGTTACCTTCGTCAACCTATCAATCACTACCGTAAGCGAGTCATGTTGTCTAGATTTCCTCGAAAAATGTGTGATGAAGTCCATGGAAATCGACT
Organism: Pinus albicaulis; assembly: GCA_034641835.2. NCBI lineage: Eukaryota > Viridiplantae > Streptophyta > Pinopsida > Pinales > Pinaceae > Pinus > Pinus albicaulis. The sequence goes on from CM076570.1 coordinate 383,137,151, forward strand.
ATAGAAACCCACCTAGATGCTTACACTCTACCCTTAGCTATTGAAAATCAAGCATCTCACCACAAATTCTGCCACTTTTTTCTTCAAGTTTAGCCACTAGTAAAACGTCTTCACCGTTGTCAATGTCTTTTGATATCCTGGGTGACTTGAATAAAATTTCACATGAAACTCATCAAGGTAAGCTCCTTGAGCTCACTATTATTTCATACATAGATCATTTCCCTAAATCTTACGAATCCATTCGTTGTAATATGATAGTCCACATCCTGTGCACCCATAGTTTCACTTGTACCTCTACTTGAACTTGTACCACTACATGTACCTATATATGTACTTGTACATGTATTCTGTTGTAACCTGTGCCTGAGATCCATGTACCTATTATCCTATTGACCTACCTGTAAGATCCGATCTTGTATATTTGTCCCATAAAACTCATATTTTTTGTATCATTTACCTGTATACGCCTACTAAGAGCATCTGCAACCCTCATCTATTTTCCTTTAATGTACTTGATCTTAAATTTCAACTCATTGATCGTGGAAAACCATCTAGCTTGCTTGGAATTCAAATTTGGTTGGTCAAATAAATACCTCAATCTAGTGTGATTTATCATCAATACAAACCTCCTTCCAAGAAGATAGTTCCTCCACACATTCAATGCATGAATGATCGCTTCCAACCCAATATCATGTGTCATATAATTCTTCTCGTGCTCATTCAATTTCTGTGACTCATAGCACACTAACTTTTCTTCCCGCATAAGAACTCCACCAAGTCCTATTTTTCAAGCATTTGTGCTGATACCAAAAGTTATCTATTCGGATCTATAATATTTAATGCTAGAGCATGTGTCAATAATTGTTTCAACTTCTCAAAAATTGTTGCACATTAATCTGTACATTCAAACTTATTGCCTTTCCTTTGCAATGATGTAATGGGATATGCAATATATGAGAAGTTCCTGATGAAACTCCTATAATAACCTACTAACCCCATAAATTACCTTACCTCATCCACATTCCTAGGAGTTTCCCACTCCGTGATAACCCTTACCTTCTTTGTATCCATTTTTATGCCTTCCTTGGAAACCACATGCCCCAATTATTGTACCTATATCTAAAAGAAATGCTAAGCTTGGGATACAAATCATGTTCTCTTAGAAATCTCAGTACTATTGCTAAGTGCTCGGTGTGCTCTTCTTTAGTTTTAGAATATACCAATATATCATCAATGAATACATTAACAAAATTATCCACATAAGTCCACAACACACTATTCATCAATAACATAAAATTAGTTGGAGAATTAGTCAAAAATAAAGGAACTACAACAAACTCATAATTTTTGTACCTAGTCCATAAAGTTTTCTTGGAAATATCATCTTCCTTGATGAGTACCTATTGATATCCGGATCTCAAATCAATCTTTGAGAACATTGTTTATCCCTTCAGTCGATCGAACATACCACCAATCCTCGACATTGGATACATGTTCTTGATGGTCACCTTTTTCACCTTCCTGTAATTGATGCATAACCTGAAAGTATCATCCTTCTTCTTCACAAAAAATTTAGGTGCACCCCAAGGTGATAAAGTTGGCCTAATGTATCCCTCGACAAGCATTTCCTTTAAATGTGGCTTCAAATCTACTAGCTCTATTTTGCTCATCTTATGCAATGCCTCTAATGCTAGTGCTACCCCTCGTAAAAATTGACTAGAAATGACAACCTCTCTGCAAGGCAGCAAGTCTAAAATATATCTTGGAAACACATCCTGAAAATATTGTAAAGTAGTGTATTTTCTCAATACCTCAACATCCTCAACTTCCTTACCTTTGCCACTAGAGATATGTATTACAAATTACACACACCCTTTTCTGTGACTACACTTTTCCTGCATAGTTCTCACCATTCTAAGTTATGTTTCTTTCTTCTTTCCCTGGAAGACTCTTTTTTCTCCATTACCATCCAAACACTCAATGGATTTGTCAAAAAAATCCACTTTAGTCCTACGAAGATACAACTAGTTCATACCCAAAAGCTTGTTATATGAACCCAATGGAAATACATTCAAATGTGTTGATGTAGACATACCATTCAAATTAAATGCACAATCTCTTACCAAATTATATTAATATAGATATAATTAGATCTAGGGTCAATAAAGATAGAAACAAATTGATCACAAAGATTATCGTCCATCTCAATAATAAATTCCTAGTGATTTGTATGCTTATTATCTAACATTACATACATCCAAGGAACACTGTATCCAACAACCCCCACTTTTTTCACCTCTTGAGCACTGTAAATATGCGGTCTACCACCCTGATGTTGTGTAAAAACTCTCTAACAATGATCTTTGCAACAGGTGCAACATCGTACGTGATTATTATCATTACCCTGATCTTCTCAGACTTAAACTCCTATCCTCTGTCATATGCATTGAAATTCTTATGCAGCGTTGCATTATCATTTTTACTTGTGTCCTAAGGCCTTAATCGTTTCTTTTCCCATTTCAATTTATTCTTATTATTACATTTCCTATTTGGTTTAGTCTCAGATATGCGCTTTTATTCTTCATAACAATGATTTAGCTTCCTGATGGCCTCCTCCAACTATTTAGGCTCATCAAACTCAATCTTGTCTTTAAACGTTATTGGCAACCCACTAATGAATCTATGAATCTTGGCTTTCTCCTCCTTTAGGTAAGGCACATACCTCAACAACTCCAAAAACCTGGTAGTGTAATCCTCATCAGTCATAGATCCCATCTTTAGCTCATAAAAATATGTTTCCCTGTCATCATAGTATCTCTCGACTGAGAAATTTAAAACTCTCAACCGAGAGTTTAAACCACCACAAGTTACATTTAACCACGCGGCTAAACTCTCAGCCGAGATTTTGTGCCTGAGAGTTTACCCAAGCCAACTCTCGACTGAGAGTTTAGCCAAGGCCAACAACTGGTTGATAAGCTTTCAACGTACTTGGCGATCACACCTATGTGACAGATTTTAAGTAATGTCTATTTGAATCATAATTCTAATCACCAATAAGTTAATTGTTCATTATTCAAATATTTCTCCCTGCTTCGAAAGATTTCGAATCACATCGTGTAATTACTTTTGACATAATGTTTGTCATCACCAAAAGTTGTCCTTCACGACCACCCCATACTATATACTTATTATAAGGGCTTTTCCCCAACGTACAAAATAATATGCCGTTATAATAAGATAAAGAAGCTGCTCTTCCATTTTAGTGCCTACTGTTAAAGAAATCCAAAATCACTTACTAAGTTACAATGTGTCTTGTGTTCTACAACCAAATAATCAGAGTGTAAAAATGAAGGAAAGAAACAAAATGAAATGTAAAAAAAATACCGTTCACAACTATAAAGTCATGTAGCTCTGGAATAACTATAAAATCATCTAGTTCTCAAATAATAATTAGGCCCAATAGATTTCTAATGAATAATCTACCTGGTGGTGTTCACTTTGTAGATGTAACTTTTAATATAACACATGCATTAAATAGATAGGGTTGGAAATTTACCTAAAAATGGCATGAAACAATGATCTGCGGAATGTACATACCTTGGTGAGAATGAAACTGAGATGTACAGAACATGTGTATCTAGCAATTGAAGCCCATAACTACACGAAAGACACAAAATAAATGCGACTTATCCTCTTCTTCGCTAGCTCGTCATCCTACTCATCCCCATCTCATCACCGCAAGTACCCTGGAAAAGAAATCATTTATGAGACCAGCTCTGAAGGACATACACGTAGATAAACAACTATATTAAAAAAAAAAAAACAAAAACAAAAAAACAAAAACAAAAAAAACAAACAATGGAATACAGGGCAAATTGACTGTTAAATGAGTAGTGAATTTGGATCTTTCTCTACTATGAAAATCTCTACAACTCTCCAATATTAACCTATTTGTTCTTCCAAAATATGAAATAGGCTAGACAAGTTTATATTTGTTCTTCCAGAATATGAAATAGGCTAGGATACTGATAGACAATTTGATTTTCATTGTAAACAAAATTTGAGTGAAATACTATTAACCTTGAAGTCAAAGTTATTTAAATTTATTCAATCATAACAGAAAAATTTTACATTACATTAAGAAAAATTGAAAAAACATTTGCACCTAACAATATTTGGTTTTTAATAAACTTAATAAATATATAGTGAAGAAATATCTATGTTGATTTATATTAATTTTTAAGTTTCAAACCTATTTATTATAAATAGAAGCATTTCATTTTCTAAAACCTTAATAAATCTATGGACAATATTTATCTATATTTATTTTTAAGTTTTAGAAATATCCATTCATTATGTTATTCGGAGAGGGTTAAAAATTTCAAAGGTTTGAATTATGAACAACGTATCATGCTTTTCAGAGCAGGTAAAGGAATGCAAAGATTTGAATTATTAAAAGTCATTAGATCATTGTTTAAGTATGTCCATTCGTGGTTCCTTTTGTTTTCAACACGTGCATCCACAATTCTATTATGAGTAGGTAATGAATCGTGAACTTCCACAAGTAGCTTAACAAAGTTGCTAGAGGATTTTGAGACAAATACTGCCATTGATGGCAATTTGATTTAAGAGAGTCGTATGTCACTCGTAGTCACTAATGGTATGCATGATATATTTAAAGTAGTTATGTGAAAAATAATATCTACTATGATGAAATTTAAACGACTGGAAAACTCTTAGACGAGAGTTAAAAAAATCTCGTCTGAGAATTTTTTAAACTCTCATTCAAGAGTCTTTCTGAGAGTTTATGTCAACACAACTCTCGGATGAGAAAATACCTAACTCTCGTCCAAGAGAATTTTAACTCCGGTTAAACCCAATCAAACTCTCGGCCGAAACATTAAAAATCTCTCGGACGAGAGTTTTAAGAACTCTCAGTTGAGAAATTGAGTTGACTATTTTCTCGGACGAGAAATTAAAAATTTCACCCAAATTCTAGCCCTCCGCCAAAACTTTTTTCCCAACTTCGGGATTTCACCCTATATTATGTCACTAAACCATATCATAAACAAACTAGCATACCTTACTATAGTTCAGGGAGGATATATTGTCTGCAAAACCAACCATATTAGCACAATACATATATAAAAACAATCAAATCAACATATAAGCATATTTTTAGCATTTATATAGTTATCCATGCATGACTATGCTGACCACATACCATGACTTCATGCATAACGACCATCATCCATTCAGTTTATGCATAATAACATATAAATACTAACACACATAACCAATGAACGACCAACATATACTAACAAAAAATACATTCAGAAACGACACCATCAGCTTTCACATGGCAACAGCACTGCAATCATGAACCATGGCATACATACACAACAAGCACATATACCACCATCACAAGGAAATATATACAACTGACATGCACATATGGCAACACATTCATCTAAGGATAACGAAAACAAACATCACTCAAGGAGAACAAAACCATGCTCTGATACCAGTCTATAACACCCTCCTCCCACATCTACCTAAGTAACCGGCCAACTAGGGTAAACATGTGATGAAGAGTTACTATGATATGATTCAACTCCCTATGTATCAAATAAGTAAGTGGAACCAACAGAACACATCCAAACTGAACATCAACACATGCAACAGAGCCCCAAGGAACCATCCAACCCATTCGGGTGACGAGCCCCTGAGACAAACTGACATTTTTTCGCACTATATCCTCAGTTAATCCCTTTAAATGGGCATGAATGTGATTGGGACCCTCCATTCACTCAAACGGCAAGGCATGCCTACACCTGGGGACTTTTCCAGGTAGTTTTATGCTAGTGACCCTGGATTTTGTGCCACATTTTAAGAGCTAGGACTTAGGCCACTACCCCGAACTCCATGAAACTTCCATAAATAAAAAATAAACATTGATACAATTATATGAATGAAAATAATTGAAAAATAACTTTAATATACCCCTACTAGCCAGGACAAACATTTCATCAAGCATGTCACAAATATGCATTCTACAAGTTTAAAAAACATATCTGAGAAAAGGGTCTCATACTTATCTAAGAATCACTAATAACCATTGACGCCTAATCAAAATAACTGAATTACCATATATTAAGCCATATATTCATTGTACATTTAGTGATTAACCAAAACATGATGAGAACCATACATTATCACTGCCATAAATCTCACTCATTACCAAAATATAACCAACATAAATATCAAGGATATAACATCCATATAAACCACATAAAAAAGTATATTTATCCATATAATACCAAGGAGAAGAAGCTCTTAATAATGAATGCAAAGGAAACCAAGTCTAGGAATTCCATGTTGCACCTGACCATAGATTGGGTGAACCAAATCTCTCTTCATCCAATCACCCATGTGCCATGTTCCAAGCATGAATGTGGGATCTCATGAAACAAATATAACGAAATTGAACTACAGCTTCCAAAGGACACACCACCTCAACCCTCAACTAGTGATTCCACCTCACAGTGGGACATCACTATCCATCCTCATGTTGGTCTCTCCCCAATCTGTCTAGGGCTCGAGAACATTTGTTCCAACTAAGGCTCCAAGGCTAGTAATTCAACCCATAGTTGTTGCTCAACTCCAGAGCATTTGTCCAATCAAGGCTCCAAGACTAGTAACTCAACCCACCAAGGGTTCCAAAACATTTTTCCAAAAAAGGCTCCAGGACTAGTAACTCAACCCAGTTGTTCCAGGGATCTAGATCATTTTTCCAACCAAGGCTCGAGGAACTAATAACTCATCCCATAGCTAAAGGAACATGAGAAACAAACAGGAAAAAAATGGAAAGACTTCCATAACACCATGGCTACCCATGAAATGGAAAGGTTAGGCAAAATGAATGTCAATCTAGCCAATCCTCCATGCCAATGTCAAATCATAACCAAGAAACCACATGCACTTTCCATGCATTCCAAAACTAGTAAGGAAATAATACATGTAACTGGACACCCGTAAGAAAGACTAGTTGTAGGTGTGAATCCTGAAGTCCTCTTACACTCTAATGTTTTTCCATTTCCTTCTTACTCGAAATCCCATGTATGACACACTCCTCTAAGAGTGCTGTAAGAAAATTCTAAGTATCCAAAAGTATGAGAGAGAGAATAGAATGAGAGCTCCAAAACTAAACTCACAAAAATGTGTGGATTGATCCTCAAAAGAATTTTTATTAATGATGTCTTTATTTTCTTCAATTTTCCATTATTTTACTTCATTTTCCCCATCACATGCAACCATTGACCTTTCACCTTCCTCTTCTCCTAATTTCCATTATTTTCATAAATAAATGTCAATAAATGCCACTTTGCCTTTCCAAAGCCTTTACCATTTCCTTTGTCAATTTCCATAGCCATAATAAACCAAATGAATACCCACACTATGATGTTTTGCCCAATATTCAACATGGAATACTAACCATGGTTATTATTTTTCCTTTATTAACTTTTATTACATGGATTTTTTACCAGGGTTGTTATATAATATTCCAAAATATCCTTAGTACTATACACAAATCAAAGGTTTAAATTTATTTCCAAAGTATTAATGTCTTTTTTTTCCCTTTTAATTAATTCATTAATTAAAATAAATGTTATATGAACAAGTGTCAAATGAAATTAATTATGGTTTTTTTGACATATGGTATTGGCCAATAGTATTTACATAACAACGTATATTTACAAATTAGCAATCTCCTTGATTAAGTGGTTGTGAATATTCATGATTAACTGATATATTAATTATTATTATTATTCTTGTTTAAATTAAAGCTTTAATTTAGTTAATTGTTATGATGAAGTAGTTTTGATACTTATTATGGATTGATTCCAATCAACATTTTTCATAGACTTAATTTATATGGTAGTTCTAATTAAACTAGCCCAACCATATCAATTAAATTATTGGTAAATGAGGATAAACTTCAATCCATCGTAAACATAAAAACACTTATTACATGATACATCTCACTTTGTTAAAATTTAAAAAATCATCAAATTAACTAAAATATAAATTTATTTTAAATTATTATTATTATTAAATAATAAAATGATTTAATATCTAAATTAAAACATATTTAAATTTAAGAAAACATGGAATAAGTGTTTTAACCATGGAAATTCTTACAATACCATGTCCCAATACTATAGCTTGTAAATATCATGTACCCAAAAAATTATAACTAATCTATATGACAAATGACAAGTATTCCTAGACCTCTTTTTTAATCAACCCATTTAATTAAAAAGAGAGGACATAACTATTTTAGAGATAAATTTCAATTTTTTATTTATGCGTACTACTATGAATATTCTAGAATATTCAATTGAATTTAAATAACTACCATCCACCCAATAACTATCCATAATTAAACTATAATTATAAGAATCTTATTCAAAAATTATTTAATTAAAGTTATAAAAATACTTTTCTAAAATAGATATACTTATTAATATAATAAAAATAATTTATTTATTTTATAAATAATTTATATAATTTTAAATAAGTTACTAATATACAGGTTAAATATATTTTAAATTTTAAACATTTTAAATATAATTTAACCTTTTTTTAATGTTATATAATTAATATTATTTATCTCATCTATTATTATAAATATTTTAAAATTTATATATTAATTTATTTATTAATTTAAATGCAATATCCCTTAGCTAATATCTATCTAATATTGTATTTGATTATCAATAATGGATTAAAAATATATCATATGATATTTAAAAACCCTTAATTTTACAAATATAATTTAAATAATAAAACATAATTATAATTTAATATTATATTTTAAAAGCCTAAAATTACTAGTTTAAACGGAAACTATAGTGCATAAAATATTGCTTCGGTTATAACATCACCATTTTTATAACGAGGAAAAAGCCAAAGATATCAGAAACTGAATGGATATGAGAGTATACCATTTTTCGTTATGGCTTCACAGTATAACACGAAAGACAAGGATAAGTAAATCGTTTATTGGGAGACGAGAAGCAGGTTGAACTTATTTTTAGTCCCTGCCGTTAGGCACATGACTATGGTAATTGAAATGGTCCTCTCAGCATTATTTTGTAGCGAAAATAACTCAAGTTTTTAGTAGTTAAAATTTTTTCAATCTATCAAATTTATGGATTAATTTTTGTCTACCAATAAAGTTATTTGTAGTGGTATTAGCTTCTTTCCGAGGTAGAAAGGCTATTATCTTGGATGATATCTCGTATCTGTAGTTGATAATTGGAAACCCCAAACTACCACAAATATAAGCTTAGCATTAGTTCAAATGTATTAAATGATATTTGGTTCTTGCCTCTTATTTAAGTTATAAAGCAAAGTTAGAAACATATTTTCCACCGTCCTGTGAGTTTTATGTTTCATTACATTCCACCGCCCTATGAGTTTTATGACATCGGGCTCTATGAGTTTTATGACATCTCGACTTCTCCTTTTACACCTGCACACCTTCAAATTTTCATTTTCTTCACAAAGCTAGGGGGAGAGCAAAGCTAGAAGAATTCTAGGATTGCTGCAATTGTTGGGATGAGGATGAATCGAATGAATGTGATCGCTAGATATTTCTATGACACTTTGGCATAATTATGAATCATGAATAGCCCTTACTGTAATTCCCCTGGATACATAGATTCTATACGATGCAAGTAGTTAGGTTCAGTGCCATGGTTGTCAGATGCTATGAGGGTAGAGGAGGGAGGAGAAACACTTGTAGCCCTCAAGTGCGTCTGATCAGGTTGAGGATGGGTAATTCAATTATAGCTCTCCCTTAACTATCTATCCTTCTTCATTGGATGTTCTCCTGCCTTCTTCATTGGATTGTTCTCCCTTAGGAGAGGAAACAAATACAACAGGATGGCAGGGAGGAACTAGATGAAGAGTGCCTATTAAATGCTATTCTTCTCACCGGGAATTGAAGAAACTAGTTCCACCTGTGGAAGCTACAGACTAAGCGGTTCCTGGTCGGGGGGAAACTATTTCTCTATGCTCAAGTTTCAGATGCATCAAGGAATGTGAAAATGGCTCGAAGCTAAAGGCACTTACTCATGAGAATGGTAACACCTTCAAACTTTAAATTTTTAATCATTGTAACCAAAAAAAAGGTAGAAAGAATCAAGCATTCTTATTACTATTAAAATTTAAAAGGCGTGCATACAAGCTGTAAGACAATCACATTAGCATTTATGCCCTGGTTTGAATTTTGAACATGAGCATTTAAGCTTGGGTTTGAATTTTGATACACACCACAAATTCATGCTACAATATTAGGATGGTAATTCCTACTCCTGTCTAATTTGCAGAGGATCATGCACCAATATTACCAGCAATTATTGCAGCTTGTCTTGAGTTTCAATTTCTTAGAGATACAACTCGTGCAATATAAGATTTTTCTCTTTCAATTATATGTATTGAAAATCAAACACTGATAATGGAAATGAACTATATGCTGGCATTTGGAGAAACAGAGAGGCTTCTCTGTGTTTTCTTTGTAAATTAAGTTGTATATCTTGTTTAGCCAAAATAATCATATATCGCCACAATATTGTAAGTTTCTTCTTCCTGACCAAATTTGTAACCTGCATTTGCGGATGGATAAATATGGATGGATATATGAGGGATCACCTTAACCTCACTAGACTACTACTACTCAACATAATGCCTTATCTTGTAGGAACGACCTTCCATCCCAGCTGTACTTCATTGGTTCCTATTTTCCCTTCCCTCGCTCTTCCCTTAGGCAGCAGGTTTTGATCCTGTTATTCGGAGGTTTGAATCCTTCCATCCCAGAATTATTTCACTAGATCATGTTTTCCCTTCCAAGGTTTTATAAAACCTGACAGACGTTTACATGTGATTTTGGTCACCAAACCAAATGCTCCTCCTCTTCAGGATACTGTGTAACCTGTCTGAACTCACTCCAAAATCTATCACAACTGATGGATATTTTAGGTGTTGTGTGCAAGTACAGGAAAATATTATTATTCATATCAATATTTATGGGGGCTAGATGAGAGCCTAGTGGAATGGAATTATTTCTCACATCATAAAAATGGAAGCACATGCGTTTCATTAATCATCTCACAGAAATTGTTAAATCTTATATGCTTTTCAACTTACTTGTTTTTAGCAATAAAACACAACATTTACCTACAAATCCACAAAATTTTCCAAGAAAAAATGCCTAGGAAAAAATAAAAAAGGATTACTTAAGTGATATCGAGATATTGACGCTCATACTGAAAACAGAGGTCACCATTGCAAAAAGAAAATTGAATAAAGAGCTCATATTGAAAGCAAAGGTCACAGTTGGAAAAAGAAAATTAAATAAAGAGATTATATTAGATTGCAATTTATGAAGAACACCAAGGAGCTTCAAACATTTCAACCTTGACCAATTGTATAGATGTGATCTGATTTGGGAGTGGGAGTTCAAGCGTTGTGGCTTCAACTAAAGTGCAGAAAGCTCAAACAACCTAAAAATCTAGCTATAGGAGGTTATTTCTTCTATTATTTCTCTAATATGAAACGATAAACATTTCTCACAACCTATGTAAATTCTTCCACGCCCTATCTTTTTGTATCTCCATGGTGCTCGATTGCCCTCGTCATAACTTTTCTCAGCCACCTCTGGGTGCATTAGAAAAGCACATTGTTTCTCATACTGTGTAGATTCTTAGACACCAAACTTGGCTGCAATAAATTTGAATCCTTGCACACCAAATTCAGCTGAAACATTTCCAAATCCTTACATGCCATATCAGGCTGCCAAATTCAGATAAGGTATTAATATGGCTACAATACATTAATTTCTCGATCGATTGTAATGATTTAAATAAGCACTGCTTCATAATCTAAATATGTCTGTGCCCACTTAAAACATCCCTACCTCAGAATCTCAATGGAACATCCCTGCTTCAAACCCTGTGCTATCGTGCTATCTTCCCTGCCTTCATTCCTTGCTTTGCATAATCCCTGCTTCATTCCTTGCTTTGCACAGAATCCTTGTGTCATTCCTTGCTTTGCAAAATGACTCATGGAGCACCATAGACCAAAAATTCATGAAGAATTGGAACTGGGGAAGGCTATGCTGTGTATTAAAACTTGGTAATGGTAGATTTAGACACTTGGTGATCATGCAAGCTCAAAGTGAACTTTATTTATTTATAATAATTTTCTTAATTTTTTATTTTTAGTTTAAACAATTATTAAATTCAAATAATATAACTATAACTAAGAAATAAAAAAAAGTTATAGCAGCCCCTAGTTACTACAATTGGGCTTCGTACAACATGACTGCCATCACTCCAAGCCAACAACCCAAAGACTGAGTCTCAATTACTTCCCATGGAAAATTTTGGAGGGTTGGCTCTCATGCTCAGGGTGAAGCTCAATTTGTTATCTTTGTTGCTAAAGTTTAGTATTTTTTATTTCATTGTTATATCTACCCTTTTGGAGCAGTCATAGGGGTCGTATAAGTTGAAATTGCAGGACTAGCCAGGGTGACCGTCCTGATGAAGCTTGTCGATAGGTTAGAAGACTGTCCCTGATAAAAAAACTGTAGAACATCTAGTCTGTCCTCATTGAGCTATCTCCAAACCTTGCCCGCAGTGGTCGAAACAGTGTGTGTGCCATGACCAACCTTGTCGTGCGCAGAATGGATGTTACTCTAGTTCAATAGACCATAAATTGCTTATAACCTTATTTTCTTTCCTACCAAAAAGGCGAGGACAAGTTACTTAGAAACACACCTTGTTTTTAGATGATTATAGCTAAAAATTAAAGAGAAAGATAAACCGACAAATACCGTCAACATTGAAACTTTGTCAATAGATCTAACATGGCAGCTAGAGATATGAAAATGTCACGATTTTCGCAGGTCCTAGCTGTTGATACGTATATTGTCCTTGGTTGTCTTTGGGGGCTAGGGAGGGGAGGGCCAACACGTTCATATTTTTTTTATGCATGGCTTGATACTAGCTTGAAGGGTGATTGGTAGGTTGTATTGGTGTTGGTGGCTTCTACAATCTTCGCCCTATGTTAGATTAATTTTCTTAGTGTCTTTAATGTCACATCAACGGATGCATAGACACAAAGGGGTTGGTGCCCATGGCCAACAAGGGTGGTCGCACATACAGACCCAAGGTGAAGAAGTGGTTGTCATCTATCATTCAATGACCTCTCCTAGGATTCTAGAGGAGATACATCAAGTTGAGAATAATTTTTCTCATGACCGCCACGTCTATTGAGATTCAGAATTAATGGAGGTGGTGTCTCATTGGCTTCTTGGACCTACTCATATTAGGTGAAGAAGGAACCAATATATGCACTTCATCACGCTACAATGGTGGCTAAGGACCCTGTCAAAACCATTATTAAAGGGGAAACACAAGGAGAGGAATGGCATAATCATATTTCTTTATCATATCTAGAGGGCCTTGTGGAAAAAACATTCATGTCTCGAGAGGATAGATGCTCACTTGGCACACATAGAGACACATCCAATGTGGGTTCAAGCCCTTTGCGCCAGGTGGTACTAGTGTGAAGGACCCTACTCTAGTGACATATTTAGATATTTGACTTGGACTTTATGTTGTTCTTCTATTCTAGCATGTCGTCTAATTGTCATATATATTTTCCACAATCATTTTTTTTTTCTTTTGTTTTAATCGAAACTTAATGTCTTCTAATACGCGAATAAATCTAATTTCATTTGTGGCAAAATAAAGTCAATAAATTTTTTGATAATTGATTTACCAATAATGTAACTTGATTTCCAAAATTAATACAAATCTAAATTATATATATATATATATATATATATATATAGTTTACTTAAATTTAATTGATATTTGTCTATAAAAACAATTTTTTTTGGGTTGTAAGTGCAACTTATTTTCAATTATCATTTGCTTATGTAATCTTTATTTTTCTGATATTAGATATATTTTAAGGAATAAGGAAAGTATTCATGAAAATAATATATGTTATTGGAGAATAAGATATGAAAACTAATTTTCATACTTGTGGATTATTCTTGATTCATATCACTCTATTTTTTAAGTTTAGAAGTGAACCAAAGTTATTCATACAAATTAAAAAGATGCCATGAGGAATAAGATATTGAAACTGTCGTATTTATTCACATAAATCTAGTTTTATATTAGTTTTTTTCATATCACACTTACAAATACATTTTTAACTAAAAATTAAAATTTTATATCTAACCGAAAAAAAGACCGAACATATTCGCGCTACTACTAATTAAAAATATGTCCTTCCATCCTGAAAAACCTATATATCGTTACAAATTATCATTATACAATTTCCATATTGAAAAACCTCTGTATCATTACACATTTATAATTCATCTCAAAACATTAACAAAACTTTCATTCTATGTAAATATGTAAATAAAGTATTGTTTTTTAAGTCTTTTGATAAGTTTCTTTTGATAAAATCATAACGTTTCTCAATCTTTTGAATATCTATTTTTTCTTTTTTACATTTTAATTATACCAATTTTAAATTTTAAAATTATTTATTGATTTTAGAAATGTATTTTACAATTTATGAGAAATGTGTAAATATATTTTTGTTTTACTTAACCTTGAAAAATATCTCTTATATATAAAGATTAAGATATAATAAAAAAATGAATATAATATTTAGTTTGTTTAATTAAAAATATTATAAAACAAAAATAATCTTATTCTCACTAACTAGATAAAAATATTTCAGTCAATTTAAAACATAAATAAGATATTTCAGATAAAATATAATAAAAAACAAAAATAAATTCAAATGTTTAATTTGTTTAATTAAAAATATAATAAAACATCAATAATTTTACGATCAACTTTAAATTTTATTTAAAAAAAAATTCACTTCCAAAATATTTGATTCTTAGATTTCATCCCTGTATATCCAAATCTATAATAATTTTATTAATTCTACAGAATCACGTCGCTCTAAATATATAATTGTATCGAAAACCTTAAACATGGCCACATAAACATCCTGACCTAAAATTCTGATGTTTCACCCATGAATCGTGATAATGACTCAAAGTAAACTTATAAGCTCAATGATGAAGAAGGACGCTGCAGATTCTTCCTCGAAGTTGCGACTTGTGACAGTTACTGTGAATTTGAATCGAAATTAGGAAACCATGACTCCCTGAACAATATAAATATAATGATGCTCTATGTGTAATATAAACCATTAAATCTGCGCATCATTTAGCGTGATCCTGTTTCAGCTTTATTCGTCCACCAGTCGTTTTATAAAAGCGGAGGTCATCACTATTCATTTTTTTTATATATATAGAAACCACTGAACTTTTACCTGGAGACTGGAGTGACGGAGTCCGTTGAAACTCTGCTGGTGATGTCCCATCGCAATAATGTTTGATTCGGAGAAGCGCGCCATAAACTCAGAAGATGTTGAAACTTTAACCCCCACCTAAATAATGGTGTTAGATTCGTCCCTTTACACAGTACCTTGTATTTCGTGCTGAAATGATATGCGTCACGCTCCACTTTATTCAATTGAGAGGTGGCCGACTTCGTCACATTGGAGGTGGGTCCCTGCAACTATCCCCGGAGAAACGATTCCATTTTCCCGTCGGTGACTCGCGTCCACTTCCTTCCGGTGCTGCCCTGCACTATATATAAATATAGGTAGTGTGTGAGCATTAATTGAGAAGCGAGGGCAGTATCTCATAACTTGGAAGCTCCCAGCACAGTAGTTTCCTGTTGTTATTTTTTCTGCCAACATGTCGAGCGATTGCGCTAATTGTGACTGCGCTGATAAAACCCAATGCCCGTATGTAACTGTCCACTCTCTTTTTCTCAAGTGTTTTCATCCCATTTCCTATCAATTTCTCTTTTTTGAGTTTTCCAATTTCATGCTCCTAATCATGAGTTCCAGTCTAGGTAGGACTAAGCTGGTTACATGTTTGGATTGTTTTTTTGCACAGCAAGAAGAAGGGATTCCAGATGGACGGTATTGTTGAGACCAGCTATGAAATGGGGTACCCGCTTTATGTGTATAAGTTGTTATAAATTTCGCTTTTATGGTTTCCGGATGATATGATAATTGAATATATTTTGGGTTTGATGTGAACAGGCACGGTGGAAATGTATCCCTGGAGAACGACTGCAAGTGCGGCCCCAACTGCCAGTGCGGTACTTGCAGCTGCCACACCTGATTCAAAATATAGTCTCTTTAATAGTTGTAGTCTCTCCGATTGTTGTCTGATAAGTCCACTATATCATATTATGTGTATGTTTCATCAGATCCAATGGATGGTTTTGGAGGGCCATAGAGGGTGATGTACCTGTACTGCTAAATAAAGACTTGAATTTAAATAGACCTGGATTGTTCATGGCATGTTAATTGTTATGTTGTACTCTGAAGCTTAAATTTCTTTGATTTGATGTGTTTGAATGCTTGATAGGAGTTTTATATATAACAGGATACGGTTTTGGTCTTCATATTTTTATTCAGACAGAAAAGTGGTTATGATATGTGTATAAAACGTTATAGTAACAATATTTGTTGATTGGGTTTCACGATTCGTGTCTTTTCGGAACACACACAACATACAAACGAAGCTTTAGAAGGTCAAGTTTGATCTCCGTAGATTTGTTAAATCTTGCCCAGTTTTAAGTTGGGATTTAAAACATGAAATTAATATCATTGGTCTTTCAAGCAGGTTGAAATCACCTTCCATGTAAAGTGTGTTGAATATTTCGATTTGATTTGATTTTTTGTTTTTTTTTAATAAAGTGTGTTGAATATTATTATTTGTTTTATTTTTTAATCTTAAACCATTTCTAGTGTAGGTTGATTCTTATATTTTTTATTATAATACATTGATATAGATAAATATAAAGTAAAAAATTAAATGTATGCAAAGCTGGTATGGGAATTAGAGATGCAAGGCCATTTATAATACGACAGATTAGATATATTTCTATCATGCTCGGAAATCAGAGAGGCAAGGCTGAAAACGTTGAAGTAAAATTTATTTAACATATAAATATAATTATTAATTTGATTAAATAAGGTTTAGATTTGGATTTTATAGATATAAAGTGAAAAATTACATATATGCTAGGTGGTTTGGCAGTTAGAGATGTAAGGCCATTTATAATCTGACAGATTAGATATATTTCTACCATGCTCGGAAATCAAAGAGGCAAGGCTGAGAAATTTTGTCACAACTTGTATTTAACATATAAATATAATTATTAATTTCATTAAATAAGCTTTAGATTTGGATTTTATGATTTATATGTAGTAATAAAATGTTTTGAAAATAATGAGTTATTTAGTTATATTGTTTACTTACATTGAATATCTCTAGTCTAATTTTTTAGATTTATAAAATATTTAAGATTGTTTTAATAAGAACATTTATGGTGTTGATGTGAATCTGGTTTATAGATGACAGACCCTACAAATTAATGAAATTTTTTTAAATTTCATTCCCCACTACAACATATACATAAAACATTTTAAAAGAAAGCCTTCTTTTCTATACACCTATGAAGAATGGAAAATATCTTTTCTATACGCCCGTGAAGAATGGAAAATATCTTTTCTATACGCCCGTGAAGAATGGAAAATATCTTTTCTATACGCCCGTGAAGAATGGAAAATATTTCTTGACAATGTTTTCCCAAAATGGAGTCATGGTAAATCTAAACTGAATGAATTTTTAACTCACACTAATAGTCTCTAAAGCCACATTAAATTTGACATTGAAATTGAAAGGATAACTAATTACTTTTTCTTCACATATTTTTAACTAAAAAATATGGGAAACTTAGCACCAAAGTTTACAGAAAGAAAATTCACACTGAAAGATATCTTCATATATCTTCACGCTAACTCTCATCACCATCCCAAACAAAAATATGGTATCATTAAAACCCTAACTACAAGGGCTTCCAAGTTTCTAACTCTGATCACCGAAAGCATGAGCTAAACCACCTCAGCCAAGTCTTTCAACATAATGGATATAATAAAAACATCATCAACAAAACCATTTATCAAACCCTAAATAAAAATAACTTAAAGAAAACTTTTGACATTCCAAAAATCACTTTACCATACATAAAAGGAACAACTGATAAAATCTATAGAATCTTTAACAAGCACAACATTAGGATTGCTTTCACTCCCCCTAATACAATTAAAAATATTGTAGACTCCACAAAGGACCCTATAAACCCTAGTCTACAAAAAAGAGTTTACATAGTGTTGTGCTCTTGTGGAAAAGAATACATTGGCGAAATTGGCATAACCCTTAACATTAGACATAAATAACATACTCCTGAAATATCTAGGAATGGAACTTCAAAATCAGCTCTACATCCAGATGGAAGATGCTAAACTTGTCTCCAAAGAAGAAAATTACCTAAAACGAAAAATTAAAGAGGCCATATAAATTGAAAAAAAGAAGAATAATATGAATGGTGATGATGGCCTTAACATCAACAATAATTGGAAACCCTTAATAAATCATACCACTCATTTTAGAAACTATATAGAAACTCTATACCAATGGATTCAATCCGATCATGTAATGTACTAAAACAAGATATTGAATCCTTCTACTATATTTGCGGAATATAAAACACGATCCTTCAATCACATGTAAGTAAGAGAAAGGAAATTATCAGTCACACAACACAAGATGTTCTTGGAGAAAGCACCTACACAAAACCTCTCTATCATATATTGTACATAGTCAAAGAATCATGAAACAATACAATGCTTTTTCACACTGATAAAATCCTGTACTCTATCGATCATATCACCCTGATTATCCATAAAACTGACTAGCAATTCTCAGGAAAAATTGACCAACACTTAGCCAATTCTCAGCCCCTGTGTAGCCGAGCCTTGCTCACACAATCCCTAGGCAATTAATCCCTATTAAAAAGGATAATCAACCTTCCTTCACTATGTAATCCCTATGCAGCCTTCCTCTGACTTTATAATTGCGTGGGCAATTCACTAATAATACAACTGATAGTATAGTTCCCTTTGACTGATAGTATAGTTCCCTTTAACCTCTGCCTCAACTCGGCCGTCATCAGACTTGACATGCATGCAACTATTAATAACAAAACATCAGTTACTTGGTAGATCACTACTTATGAATTAAATCTATTTTAATTCACTTGAACTCTCACTAACTCATCACTCACTTAGAACTTGTTAAACTAATTTTAACTCAGTTAATTTGAGTTAATCGATTACACTCACGCCACACTAGTGCAATAATTGCAAATGTACCTTGAAAATAATAGAATGGCTTTACATGCCTCTGCTTTACATGCCTCACCTTTGACCCTCAAGTGGAATTTCTTGAGCTATGAAAGTATATCACACTTATTTAACTGATACAAGTTGTTATGAGATGAAATTACAATTTACTTTCAATTTAATTAAGCGATAATTAAATCAAAAGCCTCACATGGTAGCCATTTTCTGGATTTTGTTTCTCTGATGCCAATTTCACTGTTTCTTGTTGCAAATTTCAACACTCATGATGCCAAATCAAAAATCCCCATATTACAAATTATTTGTTCAAAATTTTTCTTATTTTTAACTTAATAATTCTTGCAATATTAACTTATAATATAGCAATTTTTAATTTAGTAAATTCATCTCTTATATTTATAATTTTATAAAAGTTAGGGTTTAAAAAGGATATAAATTATCATATTAATATTATATATCAATTTAAACTCCCATCATTAATTATATCTCATAATTAATTTAAATTTATATAAACTAAATAATATTTTTTACTAAAATTTTTCCACACTAATTACTATATATATAAAAATTTCCTTGCTCTAATTCCTCACAAATATTCTCAAGATTATTTGGCATTTACCCTTCGATGGACTCACATAAGAAGTCTGAAACTTTGGGTTAATCAAAAAACTTTGAACAAGTTATTCTACTCCCTCTAAAATTTAATTCACCGGTATGGATTCTCTTTTTAAAATATTTCATATCATTGTCTCTTACTCCTTCTACATTCTTGAAAGTAAAAATAAAAAGAATTTCAGATTGGGTTTTTTTTACCCATATTTCACTCATGAAAAGAACCAGAAATTTGAATAGAAAGAAGAAGTAAAATGTGGGAGGGTAAAAATGAGAGGAAAAGGAAATTTTTGACTTGAAAAAAAAAGGTTTCCATACTATGTTCTTATAGAACAACCATCTAAAAAAGCAATAAATAAGCCATAAGAATCTTGAGAAGATCCAAGAACTTAAAAAAAAAAAATTCCTGCCTTTTGGTCAATAACTTGGACATTTTTGTGCACATTGAAGAGAATCAAAGGAACTTTACTTACGAGGGAATGCTGAGTATAGAAAGAAGAATCACCATGCCTTGTATGTCTTTTAAAATTTCTCATTATCTTGATATTAAGAAATAAATACTTTAAACTAATTTCTCATTAACTATAAACTTGAAACACAAGTTATGAATGAAATGGTAAATAAATAATTTTCTACAATTCTAAATATTTTATTTATTTGTTGTTTGTTTTTTTTCTCTACATCTTCATATTTACATCACTTTTTGATTTTTATGGATCTTTTCGTTGTGGCAAGGAACCTTATCCCTTGTTAAAGGAATTCCATGAACCATATTAAAAATATCATACACAATGGATTTCAATTGCAATTATAGATATTTATATAAATGAGGGATTTATTTTGAAATATCAAATTCAATGTAATGCTCTGAATGATTTTATACTTGTTCAAATCTCTCTTTGTTTGAAGGGTTTCTATTATGACCAAGTATGAAATTTTAATGTAAAAAGACATGTGAAAGTAACTTTCACCAATTGGAAACAATCTTAGATATGGTTGTAAAGTAATTTGGCACTACAATATTTTAATTCAATACCTGTGTGACTATGTAGTGTTCGCAAGTAAATATGCTTGAGAGTGTCATTAAAGAGGTTATGATTATGGAGTAGAGGTTATAGAAATTCTTTTTGGAAAAGTTTTTATTTGTAAATAGAATTTTTATTTTGTTGTAATTTTGTGGTTCAATTCATATAGAAATCGTGTAGTTAGCTATTTAAATAAATAATTTGAAGGTATAATGCATTCTCTAAACAACATGAATTTAGTTCTTTTAATCAAAATATTATACATATTATTAGATATTTTTCTTTTTTTGTTAACAAATATATATCTACAATTTGTGTTCTAGTAGTTGAAATGACATAATTAAAAAAAAGATAGTTTGGTATCATTAATACGAAATGAAATGTTAGTCTCTTGTTTATTATTTTAGGGGTGTTTCGAAAGCATGATTAGGAATATGTCTAAGAAGAGTCCCTATTTATTTAAATTTCTTTAATGGAAAAGGTAATTTGTATATAGATTAGAATGATATTGATTTATCTATTGTTGTTCAAGTGTTTCTAGGAATGTTAATTTAATTAAGTGTTGAGGATGATCATTTGTTGTTATTTTTGGTTTATACCAATATATGTATTTGCAAAATTTCATACCAATTGTTATTTTAGCAGTGACATATCGGTAGCTGAAATGACATAATTGAAACAAACATTAGTTTGGTATTAATTAATATGAAACGAAATGTTAGTCTCTTTTTTATTATTGTTGGGGTGTTTCGAAACTATGATTAGGAATTTTCCAAGAAGACCCTATTTCTTTAAATTTATTTAAAAGCATAGGTCTCTTTTATATAGATTAGATTGATATTCATTTTTTTTTTTTTATGTAGAGGTGTTTCTTCGAATGGTTTTTGAGTTACACGTTGGGGATGATCAATTGTTATTATTGTTGGGTTATATCAATATATGTAACAATATCAATCCTTCGTTTATTTATGAACATATTTCTTATTTTATTTATGAATAAATTCATGAATTTGCGATATTTCATTCCAATTATGATTTTAGTGGTGAAATATCGATAGTTGAAATGTCATAATTGAAAAGAAGATTAGTTTGGTATTCATTCATATAAAATGAAATGTTAGTCCCTTATTTATTATTGTTGGGGTTTTCGAAACTTTGATTAGGAATATGCTTAAGAAGAGTCCCTATTTCTTTAAATTTATTTAAAGGCATAGGGAAATTTTATATAGATAAGAATGATACTCATTTGTCTACTATTTTTTGGGTGTTTCTTGGAATGTTCATTTAGTTAAATGTTGGGGATAATATTTTGTTGTTTTTATTGGGTTATGCCAATATATGTAATAATATTACCAATCCTTAGTTTATTTTTGAAAAAAAATCTTATTTTCATCATAAAGAAACATTTTCATTTGCGATATTTCATACCAATTGTTACTTTAGTAATGACATTGCATCCCATGAATTCTTTTTCCATGTCAAATAGAGAAACTTTTATCCATTTGTATTTTTTTCGATCTAATGTTCTTTGAATAGTGACATATCAATGCATATGAAAGTTTTCATTTGATGCAAAATAAAATAAAATTGTGCCTTTTTTTTTGTTTGCACCTAATGTTCTTTTAGTTGTGACATATCACATCACATGAATGTTTTCTTTTCATGAAAAATAAAGAAACTTGTGCAATTGTATTGTTATCACATTGGAAGTTGTTTTAGTTGGAACATATCACTCACATGAAAAATTATATTCATATGATATATTGGAGTACTCCAAATTTTAAGTGTATGTGATAAATCACATTAAAATATATATACGTCATGATACACTACATCATCCAAAGCATTCAAGAGATGGAACATAACATTGAAACAAAGTTTTGCACATATACATAAAATGGATGTGATATACTCGAGACAATGTTTGTTGTGGTGCAATACAATGCAATTCATATAAGAAACCAAATTAAGTGCAATATAGGGATTTTCACAAAGAAAATAAGATGAAATGTGATAAATCGTAATTTCACAGAGGAAACAAGATGAAGTGCACTACAAGCTATTTTTCACAAAAAATTAATTAAAATGCACATAGGGATTTTGTGATAGGATAGGGAAAGTAAATCTAAAAACTTGGGGACATAAAAATTGGTATTAGAGTTGACTGCTAATTTGGTGAAGGAATTTTGTAAGTATCCTACAATCCTGATTATGTACATAGGTGGTCAGGGTATGTTATAATTTGCAAGCTCAAATTAGCAAGCCCATTTATGCACAGGGAAGAAATTATGATACCTTAAATTAATTTGGGCTTTCCCACTTCCCTTAGATGAGTGACATGCATTAAAAAAGCCACCACCCATACACCTACCAAAAATATGGTTTTCCACAACAAGATGCAAGGAAAGAGCACCAACCACTAAACAAAACTCAAGGAAACAACATGTGGAATGGGAAGTGCAAGATGAAGTTAAACAATAAGCCATTGTAATGAAATAACAAGGGAGAGCATAGTAAAAAGAGAAAAAAAAATTATAAAATAAAGAGAGGTCTTGGTCACATATTAACCTTATTCAGATGGATTTTAATTGAAAATTGACAAGAATGCTCATACATAAGGAATAAATCAACAAACAAATGAATTTGGGATTTCAAAATTTCTTGGGATGAGTAACATGGAATACTTATGAGATTCCATCCTTACACCTACAAAAAGGATAAGGATTTCAAGACAAGCCATAAGGAAAGAAGACCAAACAATAAAAAAACTCTCTTGTTTAAGAAAAAAAACTTACCTAATGGTCTTAAAGTGGAATTCTAATGGTTACAAGTGGACTAAAATTAAAATTTTCAAGAATTATGTTTCTTATATTAAACTTACTCATATAGGAAAGGATAGTGGATATGGTTTTCCTTGTTAGATGAAATATAGTATTAAATCAAAAATAGGTGGAATATATGTATGGAAAGAAAATAAATAGAGAAAGGAAGAAGGAAGAATAACTATTGAAAGAAATAAACAAAACTAGATTTGGAAAATAACAAAATTATGAAAATAGTTATTGATTTTCAAAACCAAGGGCAATTTTATCGTTCCATTTTGTGGTGGAAACATCCAACATGAGTAAATATGTAAATACAATGTTATTCACTTGGCATGTGATTGGTCAATTTCTACTACCATATATGGTTTCTATTGGACCAAAATCCTACCCACCTAGTGGAGTTCCATTAGTAAGGCCTCAACCACTAACTAATGGACCTAATTTAATAATGTATTTTATGTCTATTTATTCCATACTATACCACCTATTTTTTCCTTATTTAAAAAAAATGGAACTCAATAAATTAAGTGAAAATCTATTCGAGTAACTAGGAGAGCTAGGGTGGGACCCAAATATGCTCTCCCAATACAAAGAAACCTTTTCCTCATGTTTTGGTCCCATGTTTAGGTCCCACCCTAACTCTCAAAGTTACTAATAAGGAAATTGGTGGAGAATATTGGTAGGAAATATAGCTATAAAAGAAATAAACAAAACTACGTTTGGAAAATAATGACAATAAGAAAACATTTATTGATATTCAAAACTAAAGGCAATGTTCACATGCATTTTTAGGGGGGAAACCTCCAACGTGAGTAAATATCCAAATACAATAATATTCAGATGATAAGTTAGTGCATATATTCTACTACCATATATATTTTCTAATGAACCGAAGTCGTAACAGCCCAGTGGGCCCCCATTAATGAGGCTTCAACCACTAACTAGTGGACCTCCTTTAATGATGCCTTTATTTCAGAATATATAACTAATGTGGCCTTTATAAAAAAATTACCTCAATACATTAGGTCCCAATATATTCCAGTAACTAGGAAAGTTAGGGTAGGACCCAAACATGCTCTCCCCTATACAAAGCAACCTTGTTCTTAAATTTAGAGATGAGGAAATTGGCGAAGAATATTCAATCTTTCCCATGTATCATATTTAGGTTATGAACCGTTCCATTTTATGAAAAAATCATGAATATTGTATCGGTAAAGATCTCAATTTTGTCCCAAATTTCCTTAAGCTAGAACCAATGGAACCCTGTTTGCCAAATTCTAGAAGGATTGTTTGAACCATGTAGTTGGACTTGAGATATTTCTATGAAATATTTCAAGTTGTGATGTTCTATTTTAATCTATAAATGATGCCCCAACAAGGAAGGATTTTATATATAAACTAAATTATGAATAACCAACATTTTCCTTCTCATATATGGATTTTCCCAAGTTTCTATCACATAATTTCTTGCTAGTGAAGGCAAACGAGTGACCCTTTTTCACTAACAAAACCCTAATAACTTTCCCGGGCGAATCAAATCTAAAATGAAAGTATTATTAAAGCCAAGTAGGGTGAGGAATAGTGTGGTACACATATCATATTTTAAATCTTGAAAACCATATTCAACCTCCTTGGTTTAATTGAAGGAATTCCTTTTGTTGAAGTTAGTGAGAGGAACAACAATTTTACCATAGTTTTAGATAAAATTTCACTCGTAACTCATGAGACCAAAAAATACATGATGAAATTTGTAGGTCATGGGATTAAGCCAACCTTTCATTAAATAAATATTCTTAGGATCCAAATGTGCATCGTCCCCACTAATAATGTGTCAAAATTGTTCAACTTCTAAAGAACTAGAAGCACATTTATGTTTGTTTACGAACAATCGGGGATTTTAGAGGAGTTGTAAGGCTTAATTCACATGTTCCATATGTGCTACCTAATTTTGTTTTATATCGATATGCTATAAAATAATAACAAGACAAAATGTAGTAGAAGGGTTTGAAATTTGTGGTTCATGAGGCTATGAAAGGTGTAAGGTACATTAAAAAGATGAAAGGGAGTCACATTTTGTACAGGAGCATGCCTCCACCCTCCTTATCATATGGATTATCTATACGTATGGATTCATATATTGAACCTACACTAATGCACCAATTTAGCTAATACTATGGGTCAAATAGAAAATATGGAGACGCTTTGGATAAGGGCAGTGGATGAGGTATACTTGTGAGAGATGAGTTGTGGTTGGCCAAGAAATGTAAATTGATGAATTTTCCATTGTGAATTGAGGATTGAATTCACCTAGGTGGATTAACCCATTGAGTGGAAGGGCATACTAGTTGATTGTAGATTGTCATGAGGCTAATGATATTCATTAAGTAACTTCACTATGATCTGAGAGCATCAATGATCATGGATAGAGGGAGTCAGTTGGGTAGATCTAGTTGGACATAGAAGTGGATGTGAGAACTTAGTGAATTGATGGGTATAGGTAGCTAGAGGGGCTGTAGAAATTATTAGAGACATGGGCTAGTTGGGAGCATGATCAACATATACAGATTATTGTTGACTTGGGAAAGAGAGGCTTGAGGTGACAAGTATGTTGTGGATGCGACCAAGCAGCCTTCATGTCGAGGTATGTTGTCTTTAGATATTTCAGACTTCTTGAGATGCCTATGGTGAAGAACTATGAATCTTGGATAGACTAGTTACAACTCATTTTTGGATTTGTTAGGATGCAATGTGGTACATTGGAGAACTCTTGATAATGTATGAAGAGAGAGATTGAAGTTCACATGGATTTAATGGGTAATTTGGGAATATTTAGTTACATCTATCATGAGGGCTTGGTGAGGAGACACTTGAGAAGTAGTTTGGTTGAGTCACAAGGACATAGTTATCACAACAAAGATTAGAGAGTGGCATGGTTGAGGAGTATGATTATTCGATTCCATGATATAGAGATAGTAGAGAGAGGGTTAGGAGATATATCAACATATTATCAAACTGGGTAAGCCATAACACATGTGAATAGGGGATGTTCACCGACCTTTAGTATGGAACATTAGATAAGGCGAGATGTTGTTGACCTAGCTTGGAGATATGGATGACCATATCATTGTGGTGAAAACTATTGGAGTTGTGATGGAGATCTTAGAGAAAACATACATTCCAAAAAAAGAGGGTATGGAGAGATTTTCAGGGTATTTGTATACTAAGGTTCTCTTTTGAGAAAGAGGACATAAAGAGATTTAATTACACATTGGGCATGGAGGCCTTCGATAATAAATTGAGAGGATGATGGAGTGATGCAAATATTTCCCTCTTCATAATATTACACAAATAGTTTTCATGTGTTAGAAAACATTGTGTTTTGAATCCAAATAGAGAGACAAGGAGTGGAGATACTTTCTCAAGTGTGTTGGTGGAAGCTACATAACACAAGCTTGGAGGCACACTAAGAGTTGTGGATGATTTAGTTGGGGCCACCAAGGTGATATCAGATGATTGCATGGTATATTTGTGAGATTTTGTAGATGGAAGCCATGTGAGTTTTGGATCTCTTCATGAGACTTCAATATGGAGTATATAGTGAGTAGTGTGAGCATTTACAATAGCAGTGGCGACATTGACTATAAGAGGAAGTGAGGTTAGTATGATCGCAATTGTAACACGAGACATTACGAACAAAATTGGAAGGAAGGTGTCCTTTCGAGGTCACATGGATAGTTTGGGAATATTCCCATATGGATGTTTGTGACCTCTTGTTACTGATCAAGTTCGTGACATGAGTATTTGGAGTTTCCCATGGTTGATGAAGGAATTAGATTGGGAAAAGTTTAGAGACATGGTGATGGACTTCCAAGGAGACTTTGATGGGTGAATTGTTGGTTGAAGCTTGTGGAGTGGAGGATTTATGAGGATGAAAATGATTTTGAGTGGATTATGAAATTCCCTCAAATATTTAGTCACATTGAGCACTTGAGAGTGCTTGGGCATATCATAGAGGATTTTACTGTCATGCATGTTACAATGCAATATCGCATGTTATGGGTGCACCTAGGAAATCAATAGGTTCTTTGTATGAGACAATGTGGAACTAAGAGCCCATAATTGTGGGTTCCAACATCATGCAATGGGTGGGTCATGCGACAAGGTGTGACCAACCCATGGGATATCCATTATAGAAGAGTTTAGGATGGTTAGTCAAGATGAGCGTGCATGTGTGTGCATGCCAAATGATTCAAATAGGTATGCATAGGGCATGAACTCACATTTGGAATGAGTGAGCTAACAAGAATGGCATGAATGCACTTGCATAATGATATGAAGGATTCAACCAAACATGCAAGAAGTAGTGTTAGATGAAATGATACCATCCATGCTAAGGGTGAGATGGACCATTGGTTGAAGTTGGAACGTCAACCAACTGAAAGGTGGTGCCGCATTTTGGTTGGGTGTGGCCCGCAAACAAGCGATATATATGTATTTGGGAGGATTTAGAATAGATAAAAAAGTTCATTGGAATGAGTAGAAATGCATTCAAGAGGATATAATGTTTTATTGGGTGAATCAAACAAGGCTCCACGATGAGTTACACATATGACATTACTGATGTTGCACCCTAGAAAACATTCAGACATGTGAACCAAATTATTTCATGACTTATTTATTGAATTTTACTCTCCACATACACGATATCCTATTGAATGTGAGCAAAATTTTCACATTCAGAGGCTTTCCTTGAAATTTTGGTGTTCACTAAACATGTGATGTGATGGCCCAAATTTTGATGTTTGGTTGTGCAGATCGAAATTTGGTGTTTGGGAAATTTTAGGTTTGGATAGAACCTAATTTTGGATTTCTGCAAGCCTAAATTTTGTTGTCTAGGAATTTTGGAGTTATGAAATTTGAGGTTCAGGTGAATCAAATTTTGGATTTTAGGGAGGTTGAGTTTTGGAGTTTCTTGTGGGGAGAATTTTGGAGTTCACGAAGGACTAAAATTTGGTGTTCAAAATTTTTTTGGAGTTTTGTTATAAATTTTGCCTTGAACACAAATTTTTTGTTTTAGCCAGTGAAAGTCTTTGTTGTATGGTTCGTTACAAATTTTCATTGATTTAGGCCAATGGGCTTTGATTTTTTTATTTTTCATTATTGTACATCTTTTGGGAACTAGGTCAATAAGTTGCAAACACCATATTTTTTTTTATTCTAATGTATTACATGATCTGAGATGATTGCAATTTTATATGTGATGTTCTGGTTAAGTAATAAATATTTTTTTTGCAAACACTTGACTAAAAGAAGAGCAGTTGTAGTCCAAGTCTAAGTAACCCCAAGGTGAGCAAGTCATTGGGAAGATAAAATGTTGGTTTCACCCGCCTAAATATGCATGGGTGTCCTTATACTATGTGGGTTCTCTAAGGTTGTGACCATTATGTTTCATTAAGTGAAATAAAGAGAGCCACTTACTTTTTGCTAATTATAAGGATAATGAACATGAATATAAATGTGTAAAAATTGTCTAATCCATACATATTATATCACTAAATATGATTTGAAACATGGAGGATGGTGGCCACCTAATTTATGTATCAATGCATACTTATTTTTTGTAAGCTTTAAAGATTCAATTGATCAATCAGAAATGAAATACATCATATCTAATCATCATTCATTTTATGGAACAATGTGACATATATTGACAAAATATAGTTGAGGTGTATGAGACTAAGAATAGAGAAGGATATATAGAGGAACAAAATTACAAAAGAGAATCTCCCAATTTCAGGCAGGTCCTTGGAGCAACCTTTCTTTCCTTTCTTTTTCAAAACCTTGACCCAACCTTTTGAAGGTGAGTTTATCAAAGTGATTTGAAAATTATCATTATGTGCTTAAGGATAATCCTTATCAGAGTCCAAAGAATCCAACTCACGAGCTCGCTTAAATGATCTAGGAGAAGCATTATTATTCACCATCTGTGTACTTGCTCAAGGAGCAAGGTTCACAACGGCATCCTCGAGATACTTTTGAGGAGAAGATTGAACTTTGTCTACTAAATTCATTTCATCATCAAATCCTTTTTCATCCTTTTCCAAAATAGAGGAAGCTTCGCCCTCCATAGGAAGTGGGTTATAAGGCTTCCAACTTTTAGTTTTTTAATTTCAAATGTTCCACTTCTAGTGATATTTCAATATATTGTAAGAGTTTTGTAAATGATTTATTTGATGGAATAAGCAGCCACAAAACGTAGTATTCTCATAGTTTAGATCTTGGGTCCAATGAAAATCACCTATGTTAAAGTTGATTTGGTCTCGAAGCCCTTTACTAATATCGATTTCAACACAGATTCTATCATAGCTATAAATTCTAAGCTACTCATGAGAAGAATTAGTTTCAATGAAACAATCTAGGGGGTTTCAAATGCCCTAAAATATTGAGTAGTGCCACAAGTGCGCAAAACGATTAGCCTAGTTCAACTTGTATTGGCATCTTACTAATGATTGTTATAGAGGGGTAAAAATATAGAAACGAAGGAGTTAGGAAAAATCCAACATTTCCTTGGAATTGAAGCCCTTTAGATATAACTCTCTAATAGTCTTCCACATAAGAAAACAACACAATGAAAAAACATTTGGAGCATTAATTTACCTTGCTTCCTTTAGGGAGCATTGAGCATGGACACCATCTTTATAAGAAAAATATTGAGAGGAGGAAGGTTGTCCCATTACCTCCCCTTGCAAATGAAGGGCCATAAAAAATGGCATATTTACCAATATTATAGACTAAAAGAGGGGAAGAATCATTTCGATGCTTACGCGCAAAAATTTATTGTTTCATGGAAGAGGGAATACCCATCTAGAGCTCTAGGGAATATTTGAGGTCCCATCCCAAATTTTTGTAGTAGACCCGAAGGAGTAGCTAATTTCTAGAGAGAAGCTTTATAAGGATTTGAAAATAAATTTTAGGAGCCGGGGGCTAAGGACATAGAACTGCTAAATAGCAGGGTAGAAGACTACTAACACCATCGCCATGATAATCTTCAATTCCCTAAAAAATGACCAATGAAGGAGAACCATATGATAAAGTGGAAGAACAACCACCTTTTCCCCTACCACTGCCTTGGCTTCCATTGTTTCCTTCCACTATTTCATTGAATGAAGGCTCCATTAAGCCTTGTAACATCTAGGGCTTTTTCTTTTCTACCATTATCATCATCGACAACGTACTCAACAAGCTCTCCCTTGGCCACATATCAAAACCCAATGGAATGAATTAAAGTGTGATGTACGGACAGGTCATCACTGCCATCTTTTGGGGTTATGAAACCGTAATCGTTAGTTGAATCAAGCGACTTAGCCTTCCTAGATATATTCCCAACAGACATGGTTTGAATCCCTCCAAGGTATCAAGGCATAGCTATTTATTTATAGTGGATAATATTAGAAAATAAATATTACAATGTTACTAATTATTTCTTTATAGTGGATAATATTAGAAAATAAATATTAAATATGTTACTAATTTGATTTGAATTATTATTTTTCCAAAGTTTTTTTTATTGATTTAAAGTGAGATAAAATTGAAACAAAACTTTAATATGTATCAACTTTGGATTAAACTAAAACCTCTAATCATATGAAAATTGTGGCTAAATTTAACTTCTTTTTTTTTCTAAATAGACTCTTTAAACAACTCCGAATTATATTCCAACGACATATTTTTGGATAACCATACATACATAGTCATGTCAATGAGACTTGAACCTAGGTGGGGAGGTTACCATTAAACCCCCTCAACCACGCAGGATACACTCAATTAACACATACTTTACTAACCTATTTAGGAGTGGTAAAGTGGGATTATCATTACCTTGTTGACCTATTTAGGAATAGTAAAGTGAAATTATCATTAGCTTTTCATAATATGGTCTTGAACTTACGACCTTTCGAACCAGCATAAAATTAAAGGAGGTTCATAAACCATCTGACCTAAAGAATTACACCATACATTTCTTCCACAAATATTAGTTGTTAAATATTAGTGGTTAGTCACATGCATGATGGGATAATAATGAAAACCAAATGCATGGAACTTTATATTGCAATTTAGTTGATATTTCCTTGTTTTTAGCAAGAAATATATTTTTATTTCTTATTATCCTTTTTTTAATAACAATGCCAATAATGTTTTTATAGTAAGCATGTTAAAAATAATAATGGTTGTTGTAATAATATCTCCATTACTATCATGCTGCATTTTATAAATATATTTTACATATCATTATAATAAGTTAGAAAGATGCTTCAAGAATTAAAACTTTTAATATTTTTTCATCCTTGTTTTATTAAAATGTTATTGAAAAACATTATAAAAAACAATGTTAAATAGTTTCTACTTATTATCTAACTAAAATTACCCAAAAAATGATATGGCTGGAATCACTCAACACTAATAACAATATTTTCATTTCTCGAAATTTTAATAGATTAATATTTTATTATAATATTAACAGAAAAATACTATTAATCCATTTCAGTGATGATTTAATAATCACAATTTAAAATTAAAAATTTAAATTCATTTTTTTTTTTTAATTCCAACATTTTATCTTATCTAAATCATCTTTTCTTTTAATTTAATTATTGAAATTTGTAAACATTATTACAGTTATTAGATTCCATATCTAATAAAAATATATTTTTTTTTCTAAATTTAAATGAATGAAAAAAAAAAAAAAAACAAACCACTTTTATTTAATAAATAAATAAATTATTAAAACGAGCAGTTATTGTATTCCATCAGCCAAATTACATCTTCTCTTTATCCTTAAAAAAATAAGTCAATTGAAAAAACAACTACGAAGAAATTAAAGTCCGAGATAAAAAAATAAAAAATATCAAACTAAACATCACATCCCCGTCAAGATGATAAAAGGTCATCCCTCATTAGGTATTGAATGATCAGTTGTAAAAGCTATGAGCTATGTGTATTCATCTTTGATCTTATCCACTAAAGATTCGATGTCGATATTAAATCCTTTTTTTTTTTATGAATTTTCTTATTCTCGTCATTTTTAGTATTATTAACCTTTTTAAATATACTCATAAGCATGCTCAAAGTAGACTCATAAGTATGTTGAGCAAGAAAAAACTAACAATTCTTACATGGAGAAATTGCTGCGGGTGATGTGAGAATGACTCGAAATAAACTCAACGACCAACAATCAACATGAAAAGATTTAAACTACTTCTTTAGAATGCAAGTAGTTTTTAGTGCAAATTTTTGAAAGTTTTTATGGTCGTTTTTTATGGTGTAATTTCTCTAAAATCCGACAAGAATTTGTTGAAAAGAGAACTTTGATTGCTAACCTTGCACAAACGAAGTGCCTTAAGGGTTTCTGATGGTGCTTAATCCATATATATAGTCAAAAAACCAGTTTAAATAACAGAAAACAAGATTTTACCTCAAAAAATTTCACTGGATTCCGACACCTGAAACTCCAAAAAGTCACATTAAAGACAACTCCTTTGGGATGTGACACTGCAATAATCTTTGATGTTGACAAGATGTAGAAGCCTAATAAATCAGATGCCGAGTCCACCTAAATAATGTTGCATTAGCTTCCTTACGCACTACCTTATACTTCCAAGTCAAGATTGGGGATCAAGATGACATACGTGTCGACTTAGTCATATTCGAGGTGGGTCCCTGGCACTTTTCTGAGGGTTGAGATTTTAGGCAAGGGTTATATCATGGGCCATTTGACTCATTAATGATGGCGTTCGTATATGTCATTTTTATGTTATTTTTTTGGATTATGGAAAATAATTTAAAGAATGGTATATAAAGGAAGTAGAGTTATCTTACGTTTTTTTTTAAGGCAACATTTTTGAAGAAGTAAATGAGTACAAGTATCTCGAGATTGATTTCAACAACAAACTTAATTGGAAGGATTGGAGAAAGAAGAGCATTTTAGGAGGGTGGAAAGCATTATTAAAGTGCTTTCCAGTGATGCTATATGGGTGTGAATGGTGGGCTAGCAACACCCATCTCAAAATGGAAGCAAATTGAGAAAATTCAAAAACCTCTGGTAATGAGGAAGTTCAAAATAAAAAAATTGGTGCCTTATGAGATAATGTTGAGTAAAACAGGAGCAACTCCCATCGAAGCAATTTCTATGGTGCAGGTCATAATATATTTAAAAATAATTGAGCAAATGGAAGTAGGTAGATGGCCTAATCTTATCTTCAAGGAAGGCATGAGTGAAAGAAAGAAAGTATGGATGAGACAAACTACACATAGATGCACAAATGAAATATATACCTCAATGCTTGTCCTACAAATAGCAAGGAGCTAAATAATTTTTTTATGGAGAAGTTTCGGGTATGGCAAAAAATGTTGGGTAGAAAGAAGAAGTACTACATTGATCTCCAACAGAAAGAGTACATTGGAGCTAACATTCCCTTGAGGGAAAATATTCTTTTTGGTCAATTAAGAACCAACTAGCATAAACTTCGGTGTGAAATTAGACGGTAGAAAAGGCCTAAAGAAGCTTGGGAAGAATGGGTGTGTACAATTTGTGCATCTGGGCCAGTGGAATTAGAAGAACATTTCATGTTGGAATGTGATGCATTCCTTTTCCCTTGACAGAGACTCTACTATCAGTCCATGTTATCACTTCATATTTCACATCTTCAACTAGATTGGCAAACATTCCTATGTTTCCAGTCATGTGATTACCACCAGAGTCTAAGAACCATACATCTTCCTGTTTTTCTTGTGCTACATTACATGTTAAAAGCACAATACTCTGGTTCTTATCTTCTTTTGCAAAATTAACATTTTTTCGATTATTCATGTCATTTTCTTTCTTTCTACGTTCATTAGCATAATTCCCATACTTTTTACAATAATGACATTGGACTTGGGATTTATCATACCTTTTTCCTTGTGCTTAGTGTTGGCGTGAGCCTTCGCTTTGATTCTGGTTTCTACCCCTTCCACTTGTGCTTGCAGGGTTGTTTCTTCCACTTGTCTATGGGCTTCTTCCTTTTCCTCAGTAGTTCGATCTTCCTTGACCTCTACCTTTGCCAAAAGACATATGTGTCTTGAATGCATGCTCCAATGAGGAGTTCGTTGTTCTGTTTAGCCTATGTTCATGAGACATCAGGATGCACAAAGCTCATCCACTGAAAATATTGAGGGACCTTTGTCTCTTCCATTGTCACTACTATGGAATCAAATCTTGAGGGTAAGATTTTCTTCCCTATTATTCTTTCCTCAAGTGTCTCTCCATGAGACCTTATCTGGGTAACCAACCCAATCACATGTGTGAATAATGAGTCTATGTTATCAGACTCTTTCATACAGAGAGTTTCAAAATCTCTCCTTAGCATTTGTAGCTTGATGTCTTCATCTTCTCCATGCCTTGATAGGCTGTTTTGAGAATATCCCACACCTCCTTAGACTTTGTTGCTGCTGCAATCCTAGGGAAGATACTCTCATGTACTGCTTGATAGAGATAGAAGAGTGCTTTGGAGTCCTTATTCTTATTATCTCTTAACAAGTCTCTTTCTGTTGTTGTCAAAGCAGCCAGTGCTGCTGCATTTGTTGGTTCTTGGAAACCTTGTTCCACCAGCTCCCATATATCTTGTGAAGTAAACAAGGTTCTCATTGTAATGGCCCAATAATCATAGTTCTTCCCATTAAACTATGGTATTTGGGGGTTTGTCAGGCTAGTGCCTTCTGCTGCCATCATGACTATGTTAAACAAAACAATCTTCTTGACTGTGTAAAATAGAAGCTTTCTCACTGCTGGAGAAATATTCTTCTCAAATCAATCTTACAGATTCTACAACAAAGAAAGTGAGCTTGTGCTTCTTTGACTAAGAGCCTAGACCTGCTCTGAAACCATGTTGAGAATTATTAATGCAATCAGATAGAGGAAATGTGTTTCCCCAAACACAGAGAATACAAAAATGTGGAATGAATAGTCAACACATAAGAAACGTAAAAACACAGGAGTAGAGCGAACTTCTGTTTCTATTCCATCACTCTCTAAAAATGAAATTACATTTCTGCTTTTATCAAAAATGGTTGAAGCCTAAGAACCTAATACTAATCAATGCTGCTTCAATGTTGAACAGACGTTCAATAACTATTCGTCCTTGGGCTGTCAAAAGACCCATTTCGGCATTTAATCGGCACTCAGGTCGTATTCTTCTTATACAAAAAACACATGCGAAGAGGCATTCAAACACACAAACTGGCGGACCTCAAAATTTATGTGATTCGACTTGAGTCCTCATCACATCCGGCTCTTTATCGCAGATCGTAGATTGGCGAGCTTGACTTATAATTGGCGCGAACACGGGTAAGCATAAAAGGATGTGGGCGCGATGTGCGATGGCGTAATTGCGTCGCAAAACAAATAACATATTATGCGACACTTTATGGGAAAAAAACATAAATGTTTTCGAATGCGATGTGCGATAGCACGATCGTATCATATTTCAAATAACTTAACTTACATCTATGGAAAGGTAAGTCATAAACAATGCGAAATGCGCTTTGCGGGCGGCTTAAATGAAGGTAAGTGTGAAGTGAAAAATACAAGTGAAATGAATGCAAAAAAAAGTTTGGTCCATGTGGTAAGGCATAAGGTAGGTCTCGCTAGATATCGCATCGACGTAAAACAATCATATGGCGAATGGCTTAAATGGTAAAACAAAAGGCCTGCGATACGCGTGCTATGGGAAAAATATAGGTCAATGCGGTAGATGGAATTAAACGCTGTTTTGATCTTTGCGTGGATCCGTGAAAATGCCTCCAGCTTCTCAGATCTTTGCTTGTCTTTCTTTGTTGTCAAACATTGATCAATTTGTGACCTGCGCCACTTCTCATTTATGGCAGTGGTTGAGAGTAAAATTCCAATAGGTGCAATATTTACACTATGAATTTTAAATATATGTGCAATGATTTTTCATTGTTAAGCTTCCTCATTTTCACTTAAATAATCTATTTATTATTAGTTACTACCCCGTCATTTAAACAAGTATTTACATAAAAAATTAACAAAAACATGACAGAAACATATATATATATCTTAATAAAAAATTAAAACATGAAATTTTTTAATATTTGAACATAAAAAAATTTAATCTATTTTATATATAATTTTTAATAAAAAATAATAATATCTTGTTCATATATTTAAAAGATGAGAAAGAAAAAAACCTTTCCCAAACATAAAAATTCAACACAGCTATACACTCAATACACTCCATAATTAATAATTAAAGATATCATCTATAAACTGAAATAAACACTTTGACTTTTATTAAAATAAAATTGTTAATCAATTTTTTTTTAATAAAGTCTTCGAAATGTTTTTCATAAAGTTTTATTAAAACAAATCATGATCTGCCATCTGGATACTACCGTATCGTTAATTTTACTACGGGTGCTATCTTACATCATTAATACTTCTTGTTGCTATTTCTTACTATATCCTAATGCATGAAGAATATCAACAGACTTAATAATTGAAGACGGTTTTAATAATTAAAGTTGGTTACCAATAAATTGAAATAGAAATGATATAAGTTTTTTTATTATTGGATTTTAAAGTAGAAACTCTTTATTTGTTAGTGTTATGTCTTCAAAATCAAATCTTTGTGTATTTATTAATAATTAATAATTAATAATTAAAGATGGTTACAATAGAAATGTTATGAGTTATTTTATTATTGGATTTTAAAGTAGAAATTATTTATTTGGGAGTGTTATGTTTTGAAAATTAAAGCTTTGTGTATTTGTGTATTATTGATAGAGTGAGATTCTAATAATTGATTTGCCAATTAATTATTATTAGTTTAGTATTTATTAATGCAAGTTGTAATGTTTAATTTTGAAAAATAAATATTTATTTTTTAATATTATTGAAAAATATATTTTTAAATATTTAATTGGATCATAACTTTGAAGGTATTATTTTATTCTTTGTCACGTGGATACTATCTTTATGTCATGATTCTAGATGTAGATGCAATATTTATGTCATGATTTTTAAATATTTTTGTAATAATTTTTCATAATTAATCTCCACCTAAAAATAAATTCCTTGAAAATAGCTCATACTCGCCTAAATAACCTATTTACCATCTTCCCACCATAATTTAACCAAGTATTTTCATAAAAAAATGAATAGGAATAAGATGGAAATAGATATACCTAGGGAAATTACTTCCTACAATTATTTATGGTTTTGTTCAATGCTTTAACATGTAGGAGTAAAAGTGTAAATTTGGATCCTTAGTAGTGATTAATACCCACTAAAATTTTATGCAAATCCTTATGCCTCAATAAGCAATTAAAGGATGAATAATTTTCATGTTTGAATATAAAAAAACTTGTTTATTTTATATAATGTTTTTAGGGATATAAAAAATAATAGTATTTTGTTCATATACTTAAAACAACATGACAAACAAAACAAGTTTCCCCAAACAAATAAATTCAACATGTATACTACATGGCTAGGTAGTTACATCCAACAACCATCGGCTTACAATTTTAGAATCTAAACTAACCATTTGGATGTATATTTTTCTTTTGGTTTTGTCCTTCTATTTCTAACTTTTAAATTCCAGTTAATGGCATCATGAATGCAATTTGTTAAGTACTAGAAAATATCAAAATAATTCTCATAGGCCATAACTCAAACATGGATTACATATCTTTCACTTCTTGAGTGATATTCCTTAAGTTTGTTTGTTGGTCCAAAGGAATGCTTGTCCTCTTGGGTGGATATTCTAGTTGTAGTAGTGGGACTCGGATGTTTCTTTTGAATGTTTCCCATTATTCTTGGGTGCGTCTTCCATCTTCTCATATTCATGTGGACCTTCATATTCATCTTTCTTGGAGTCCAGACTCAGTAGCTATTTCCTTCTTCAATTTATTTTTGTCATAAGGATCTTCATCATTTCCTTCAACAATGGTGTCGATCATATAGGACTCTTTGCATACATAACCATTTGATGCAAATGACTAGTTAACTGATATTGATATCTCAATGTAAATTTCTTCACAAAGACTAATTCAAGTAAGCTTCCAATTTATTCTCATCATAGAGGAAAAACCTTGATAATGAGTGAGATTTAGTTAATGGTTCAGTTATATTTTTTGTGTCCTGTTCTCTTCATCCTGTCACAATCATGAATTATATTCAGTTGTTTGTATTTCAATGTCTTCGCGCCACAGTAATACATGCCTAGTGCATGAATGAAAGCTTCTAAGCAATGGAATTTGCAAAGTTTCATTTCATTTATGTGACAATTTATCATGTGATGATATTATATGTGGTGGTGCTATGTGTATTGTAATTATGATATAATTTTATTTTATTTTTTGAATGTTGAGATGCTTAAATTTGAATTTTGTAAATTTATTACTGTAAGATGAAAATGATATAATTTTATTTTAGTTTTTGAATGTTGACATGCTTGAATTTGAATTTTGTAAATTTATTAGTGTAAAATTAAAATGTATTAACGAATGGTCTAAGGATAGTGAGGTTATTAATTCAGCCTTATAAATGAAAACTACATATGTAAGAGAAAAGTGTCACCCTACTTTTCATTACATGCAAATTAAATGTTTATTTAAATCAAAAATCATTATCAAAAGAGTTTATAGACCTTAGTTTTTTGGAATTTACAATTGGGTTGATGGAATTATGGACAACTCCTTTAAACATTCAGAGGAATACTTCTTCCAAAAAAAAAATTAAGGTGACACACGTTTTGAGTTCAAAACTGAGGAGGAGATCATTCTTTTTTAAGTATTTGTATGGAGATAATAGTTAACAATTCCTTTAATTTCTCTATTGTAAACTCCATTAGTATTTAAATTTTCTTTTAAAATATTTAAAAATAATACTTATTGAGATGATTATTTTTTAAGTATCTGTTTGGACATAATTATTTTGAAGTATTTGTGTAAAATTAATAGTTAAAAAAAAAAATCATTGAGATGTGGTGAACTCAATTAATATTTGTATAAATATATTACTAGACAATTCTCTTTGAAATGTTGTAAACTTGTTAGTCCCTATGAAAACAAGATTCTAAAAATTGATTATACAATCAATTGGAAAAATAAATAGTGAAACATTAATATATATATATATATATATATAATTTGTTACCAAACCAAAATATCAAACAAACATAAAATTAATTTTGAATTAATTTTATTTTTATTTTTATTTTAAATATCCTTCTTTATTCATAAGTTAACTAGTCCATTCTAACATATACTAAAAACAAAATATAAAACCTCATTTCATAAAA
This sequence comes from Pinus albicaulis, assembly GCA_034641835.2. Classification (NCBI taxonomy): domain Eukaryota; kingdom Viridiplantae; phylum Streptophyta; class Pinopsida; order Pinales; family Pinaceae; genus Pinus; species Pinus albicaulis. Next base: position 383,177,369 of record CM076570.1, read on the forward strand.
AAAAATGCAAAATGAATATGATACTAAACATAATACTTTTATTTTGAAAAAAGAATTATATAATAAAAAAATAATTTTAATAATTACATTTTACAAAAAAATCATAATGGTACTCAAATTATTAATATGAATTTAAACTTTTGGGATTTTCTAAAATCATCCACTGTGTAAATATGTACTAAGATTCCTTTCAGTCACGAGACTCAGAGCACTTCTCCAACTTTTGGTGGGATTTGATCCACATCTCAATGACTGATGGAAGATAGTACTCAATTTATCTCTCCGATTGTCGGATGCTTGTCCCCTCAAACCCTTATATAAGGAGGGATTTAGGCTCATTCGAGATATTCAGAGTTGGAGTTTTGATTTTGAGTCTCAAAAACAAGTTCTTGCTTCTATCTTTTTAGAGTCTAAATTTGAGAAGCCTGCGCATCAGAGTGAGAGCTCTGGTGAGAACCTAAAGTGGCCAGATTTAGAGGGTTTGGGTTTGTCAAGTGTGTCTTGTAAGAAGTTCAAGTTCTAATACAGGGTCTATGAAAGGCCAGGTAGCCTTCATATAGCTTCTTGTTTACCAAGTCGCAACATTTGATAAATGCCTTAACAGTCTATCTCTGAGAAAGAGCTATATAATTTCTCTCTGTAAAGATTTGGAAGAATATCTTCATAATAAAATAAGTATCCATTTCTGAGTTGAACATTTATCTGAGTACATTTGCATTTTCCGACTGTGTTAAAATTGTATGTTGAGGTAGTATCTGTGAGACAAGAGGTTCACTTGAGGTTCGCCGGAGGTTCACCGAGGTCTAAGGAACACCATTTCATTGAAGGCAGGAGGCTGTGTGAAGGATGCTAGTGTGAAAGTCCAGAGGTTCATGTACAGGTTTATGTAAAGGTTCGTGTATTGCTCACTGAAAAGAGGCTCAACAAGGCCGATTGGTCCAGAGCAAGCTTCGTGTTGGAGCCCCTTCAACAAATTGGTATCAGAGCCAGTAATGCCTGGTTCATTGCGGTTAGTACTCAAATCTATAACTTAATAGAAATGGAAATTTATAGAAGATCAGTTTCTTATAGAGAGCTTGAAGCCGAAGAACAAGTTAAAGAAAATCAATTAAGTGATGAAGGGTAAATTCTTGATACCCTTAACCAAGACCTTTTACTTCAGCTAATAAACTAGAATTGCATTTAATTAAAGTGTTAATGAACATAAATGAACAACTGCATCCTGTAAAGAAGAGGAACATAACATGTCAAGATAAGAAATCATAAGAACACGTCATTTGATAGGGAAGTTCGTCTAGGAGGGACTACATCTCTAGGCCTCAGTTTCAAGATGGTGTAGGCTGCTGCATTAAGTGCTGTAAGGAGTGAAAATGTACATGGATGTGCTTTCTCTGACATAAAAGGAAAATTTCCTCACGCAGGAGTGGCTAGACCTATCTACGAGATGTTCCACTACCAGAGCTCTCATTCACAAGAAAGACTCCTATCAGTATGATAATATCTCACACATAATGACTATGAGTATCCCACCAACATGGCATCAAAGGGATCTCAAACAACATATATGTGACCATGAGTATCCTGCCAACATGGCATCAAAGGTATCTCATACATAGTACAAATCCATGACAGAAATTACATCAATAACAAAACAAGATCCCACGACGCATACATCAACAGGGATTTGTACAGCACAATGCATCTCAAGGAAAAATAAGTACATGAAATCAACACATCATATACCTCACGCTGAAGATGATTAAAGAATGGGTTGCTGCGCTGCTGGATCTGAAATCACCATCACAATCGTGGCATCGAAAGGTGTGAAATCGACTGTTCACTTACTTAAAGCTAACACCTACAACTTCACTAAAAAAAGTGACTGAAAAATATAAAGCTTAGATGGAAAATCTGAATGCGCCATCAGATTCGTGGTGTCGAGTAGTGAAAAAATGACTATTCATTTTCTGAATTCTGATGAAGTGAAAATCTGGGTCAAAAATGAATCTTTTATATTCACCCTAGATTCCTCAAAGATGATGCTCCATGGGTACGTGTACTGGAAATTTGCAACTTAAAAGGCGAATTCGACCTTGCCATTGCATTCCCTGCGAAAAACCGCAAAAAATGACTGTAAAATTAACTATATTCCGACATGGAGAAAAATTACGTTCCTGGGAAAATTTCAAGGCTCATGGTTCTGCTCCCTATTTCTTGGCCTGCTCATGGTTCCACTTGCATCTAAATATGTTCTCACCTCGAACTTCGTGCATGCTCTTCTCCTACATCACTTGGGCACACTTGTAAAGAACTGGGTTTAAATGTAAAATTAAGGCATATTACCCAATGGATCCGTTGGCGCATTTGGTTAAGATCCTAGGTTTTTGGGAGGTGGTCGGGTGGTCAAACCCCACCCCATCCGTAATGAGGAAAAAATGTTAAAAAAATCTTGCCATGAATTTTTTTTAAAGCCTGCATATATCTTTTTTAGATGAGGAGTGGTTGGGTGGTTGGTGACTTGGGGGGACGGACCCGCATCGGGCAGGCCACCCATAACTCCCACCGATTAATATTGAATGCGGTGTGGGTTGGGCGATGGGGTTACAACCCTGCCCACCCATTAATATAACCTTGTGGCCATAAAGTGTGGGGGCGGAGGGGTCATTGCTGCCGAAACCCCTTAAAATATATATTTTTATTATGTTTGTTGGATGGGAGGGCAAGGGTCATGGCCCACCCTCCAATATATATATAGTTCTTTAAAACAAATCACCATTTTTGAAAATTTGATTTTTTGATCGTAGGATTCAAATTAAATACCCCACAATTTCACCTGGAATCTAAGCAGAGATGGCCAGAATCCAGTGGTCAGGTTTCTTCCAAATTGCATCCTCCTTAACCTGCACAATCATCCAAGTCAACCCAAAACTTTGATCGCTCCTAACTTTCACATGCAAGCCCGATTTGATGAACCGTTCACACCGTTACGATCAGGACAACAAGATCTATAACCTTAACCTAGCTCAAGAGCCACTTCGATCAATCCTCCCCACTGAGGAGCTTTTGGTCCTCCAAAAGAATTAACAAGAATCCGCAACCGCTGTGTACTATGTCTGCACTAGAAGCGTCTTGAAAGGTCACCATTCCTTCTCCTTCAACTGCGTCCTTCAGAGCCATAAGTGAGGAGTTGACACCTTCACCTTCTGCAAACCTGTAGTAAAATCCCAAGCAAATTACATGCTCAAATTGAACAATCTATGACCCAAATATTCCCATACTTGCCACGAGTTTATAACATGTACTCGATGGTCAAGATTACATAAAAATGGAAATCACACCCCAGTTACCATTACAAGACAAGACATCATTCTTGCATTTTGAAGTGATGGAAAACACCTCATCACTTTTACATGAAATAAATCCATCACACGGCTTATAAAAACAAGGCCAAAATATCATTATTTCTTAAACAAGTGATGGAAAAACACATCATCACTTTTATAGTTGGCATGCAACAAATGATTTACAAAAATAAGGCCATTACAAGATAAAACCTCTAAAAAAAATCTAGAAAAACCATCTCTCACTTATCAAAGTGAATGGGTCATCCCTCTGTGGGAGATTTTCTTGTCAATTAGCTCTTTCAACAGGTTCATGCACAGGCGCTTTGCCTTTAAGGCGCTACTCTTGATGGAGTCTCTAGCATGTGGCTTTTTGGTGGCCACTTTGGTCGCACTGGGTGCAAAAGGTCTTTTTCCTCCAAACCTGCTTAACTGATTTATTTTCCTATTGGGGAGAAGGATTTTCATGCCTCATTCTCCTTTGTGCTGCCATCCTTTTCCAACACTTAGAAAACACATGGGTATGTAAACCACAAAAATGACACATTTTGTGATGCCATGATTTACAACTGTGGTTATCAACATTCTTATAGTCAAAATTCACTCTGGAATAATGGGACTCATTTTACCTTCTCTAGTGATCTCTGGTGCGATCATGGTGATGGGAGATCGCCTCAACTCTTTCACTACAACATGCATTACCATGGAATGGTTGTGAAGTATCCCCATCATTCCTCTTCCCTGGAGAATTCATCAATGCTTGTTTTCCTTTGATGTCCTTCAAACATCCTCCTTCAGTGTACCCCAAACCTGCATAGCGACGTCTCTGCACAACCTCTAATGGTTGGGTTATTAATTGGCCACGAATCTAAAGTCCTCCTCCTTTGTACCCCATATTACTAAGGAGTCTCATGCCGGTTCCTGAAATGGGTATCTCCACAATTCCAACCGAAATTATATCACATGAATAAACTGAAGAGAAATCAACACTGTTTACCTTATTTGTAGATTATGAAACAGGTGAAGAAAGCTTCTCTAAGCCTTCGCTGCACTCCAATTCCTCCAAGGCCTTTTTCATGGCTTGTAGCTGAAGTTGCAACTACTGATTATCCTCTTTCTCTTCCTGTAGGATTGCCTTCAATGCATCGCGATCTTCTTGAATAATTTTGTTGTTGTGCTTCAATTCTTCCCACACCTTTGTCGTGGCTTGCAAATGAAGATGTAATTGGTGTTTGTCCTCCTTCTCTTCCAGTAGGAGTGTTTTCAATTCGGCGTTCTTTGCTGCTTGTTTTTCATAAGCCTCGTACAACATGTCTTCTTTCTCGGAGACCCTGAGCATGGTCTCGTACATGTCCTTGAAATTCTCCATGGCTCAACTCAGCGAACGTTCAATAGTTCATGCCTGTAATCCAATCGGCAAGAAGAAGTGCTCTGATACCACTTTATCCCGGGTAAATTCTTGATACCATTAACCAATACCTTTTACTTCAACTAATAAACTATAATTGCATTTAATTAAAGCGTTAATGAACATAAATGAACAACCTCATGTTGTAAAGAAGAGGAACATAACATGTCAATATCAACAATCATAAGAACGCGTCCTTTGATAACGAAGTTTGTTTAGGAGGGACTACATCTCCGGGCCTCAGTGTCAATATGATTTAGGTCGCTGCATTATGTTCTAAGGATTAAAAATTTACATGGATGTGCTTTCTCTGAAATACAAGGAAAATTCCCTCACGTAGGAGTGGCTGGACCTCTCTACGAGATGTTCCACTACTGAAACTCTCATTCACAAGAAGGACTCATATAAGTATGATAATATCTCACACATAATGACTATGAGTATCCTGCCAACATGGCATCAAAGGGACCTCAAACAACATATATGTGACCATTAGTATCTTGCCAACATGGCATCAAAGGGATCTTAGACATAGTAAAAATCCATGACAGAAAATAAATCAATAACAAAACAAGATCCCACGACTCATACATCAACAGGGATTTGTACAGCATAATGCATCTCACGGACAAAGAAGTACATGAAATCAACACATCATATACCTCACACTGAAGATGATTGAAGAATGCGCTGCTAGATCTGAAATCACCATCACAGTCCTGGCACCGAAAGGTGTGAAATCGACTCCTCACTTGCTGAAAGCTAACACCTACAACTTCACTTCAAAAGGTGACCAAAAATTATAAATCTCAGATGAAAAATCTAAATGAACCTTCAGATTCGTGGCGTCGAGTAGTGACAAAACGACTATCCATTTTCTGAATTATAATGAAGTGAAAATTTGGGGAAAAAGGAATCTTTTAGATTCCTCCTAGATTCCTCAAAGATGTTGCTCCGTGGGTGGACTGGAAATTTGCAACTCAAAAGACGAATCCGAACTTGCCATTGCATTCCTTGTGAGAAGCCGTGAAAAAATACTATAAACTTGAATATATTCTGACATGGAGAAAAATTACCTCCCCGCGAAAATTTCAAGGCTCATGGTTCCGCTCCCTGTTTCAGGGCTTGCTCATGGTTCCACGTGCACCGAAATTTGTTCCCACCTCAAACTGCATGCATACTCTGCTCCTCCATCACCTGGGCGCACTTATGAAGAACTAAGTTTAAATTTAAAATTAAGGTGGATTACCCAATGGATCCGTTGGCGCATTTGGTTAAGATCCTAGGTTTGAGGGAGGGGGTCAGGTGGTCACTACGTGCCCCCTCCGTAATGAGGCAAACTTCTAAAAAAATCTATGGCATAATTTTTTTTAGAGCCCGCATATATTTTATTTGGATGAGGAGTGGTTGGGCGGGTGGTGAGTTGGGGAGTCGAACCCGCATCTAGCGGCCTATCCATAACTCTCGTCAATTAATATTGAATGCAGTGTGGGTTGGGCAGTGGGGTTACACCCTCGCCCACCCATTAATATAATCTTGTGGCTATAAAGTGTGGGGGCAGCGGGGTCATGGCCATCGTCCCTACTTAAAATATATATTTTGATTATATTTGTTGGATGGGAGAGTGGGGGGTCTGACTGTACTCAAATATATATATATATATATATATATATATATATATATATATATATATATATATATATATATATATATATATATATATATATATATATGTTTATTATATATTTCTTTAAAACAACTGACCATATTTTAAAAATCAGGTTTTTGACCATAGGAGTCAAATTAAAGGCTCCATGCCCGGAATCCTACCCGAGATGGCCGGAATCCAATGGCCAGGTTTTTTCCAAATTGCATCCTCCTTAACCTGCCTAGTCATCCAAGTCAACCCAAAACTTTGAC